>CAUYSK010040406.1:0-34967 GCA_963575035.1 Avahi laniger | reverse complement strand
TGCTGCGAGTCAGTGAGTGTCCTCCTGGGCTGTGACCCTGAGACCAGCAGGGAGCTAGCCAACACCACCCACCTCGCTGTAGTCCTACAGGCCGTTAGGGGGGGGCGCTAATATTATCGTCGCCTAATGGGGTTCCCGCCCCCTCCCCCCCCCCCCCCCCCCGCTGCCAAGTTGTTTCTTTAGTAATGTTTGTCCATCGTGGAGCTACGCTGCCAAATGCTTTTATGCCCTGGAGGGGACTATGCACATAGGTACCACCATAAATAATGATAGGTAACTTTTACTGACTACTCCATACAATTGTACCCCATGAATTAGATATTATAATCTTCATTTCCTAGATGAGAAAATTGAAGCACAGAAATCTTTAAAACAACAACTTGCCCAAATGTGCTTTAAAATACCTCAAGGGGAAAAAAGTGTTGAGGAACAGTGACGAAACGATATTAGCAAAATATGTAAAACAACTTAATCTGGTGATTAGTATGTCATTTTATTTAATTATTGTAATCTTTCTCTCTTGAGTATGTTTGAAATTTTACATTAAGTTATATGATAGAAGTTTTATGATAAGTTAAAACAAAAAGAAGATGATGCGACTTGTCCAAAGTCACACAACTAGTAAATGGCAGAGCAGGGTTTTATAACTGGTTAGGCCTGTGGAACTCCAGAGACAAGAGTTTTTAACATTTTTCATATTTTTGCTGTATTCTCATTTCTGGAGTTAACTGATCCTTACAAATTATTATATTGGCCCAGTGATACAGATGTATAAAGCGAGTTTAAATCTGATCAGCATTTTACAGATGAGGAGGAGGCTCAGAAACCAAAGTCACTAAAATCTAAAGTCATTCTGCTAGTGATGTGCAGGACCAGGGTTCTAACACAGATAACTATAATGTCAAATTGAGTTCTCTTTCCCCTCCCTGCACCCTCCTGCTCCTCTGTTAGTCTTTAACAGTTAGTTCCTACATGGATGGACATCCCTGGAGTCAGAAGGTTCGATGCAAATCTGGTTTGATGCAACCAGATTTCCTGTCACAGACTCATCAAAACAGAGTTAGAAGGCTGCTGCCCCAAGTTATACATGCCAACTAGCCATATATAATTCTCACACGTGCACCAGATGACTGAATTGTGCACATGATCAAAACGAGAATGTTCTTTCTTGACTGCACATTACATAGCAACAATGGATCTTGGATAATTTAGAATAGTAATTTGCTACGGGAGCAACTGATAATAACTATAAGCATTGTCACCCACTTTCCTGATTGACAGAATGTAAGACGCTGGGGCAAGAAAGGGAACCCATGTTTATTCAAGCTTTAGTAGCCTCTTGCATCTATAATTCATGCAGTGGAGAAGCAGAGGCAGCTCTGGAATAGGAGGGGCTGATTTCTAAGGAATAGTCTCCAGCCAACCCTTCTAGGCTGTTTAGAAAACCTATGCTGATGTTGGAAAGCAGCAGGGGCTGTGGAAAGAGCCTGCACAGGAAACTTTGACACAGGTCCTCTAGATCTGGCACTGCCACTAACTAGCCATGTGATGAAGGACAAATCTCTGATTTCACTGCAACTCCATTTCTCTAGTTGTAAAGGAAGGGCATATGATTAGATGCTCTTGAAAGTCCCTTCCAGTTTGAACAGTCTATGCATTTTTAAAAACAATCTGTGTATTTTTAATTCGAATTGTGTCATCTAGGACTGCAGTCTGTGGCCTGTTAAGGACCTGGCTTGCAGAGCTCCCCTCAACCCATGGAAGGAAAAATTGCCTTCTATGAAACCGGTCCCTGGTGCCAAAAAGGTTGGGGACTGCTGATTTTTGGTACGTGTTATTTAATTCTCACAACAGTCATGTGAAGAATATACTAGGACTTTCTGGTCTGGAGTGCATGGCTATCAAAGTATTATCAAATGTGGTCAGAAATCAAAACAGCCACTGTGTGTTTTCTGTGATAGGAAGAATGTAACAATAAGGCATATCTCATCCATCTGAATAGTGAGGCGAAACATACTGGGAAGGAATGAGTTCTTACTATGTGAGTCTAGTAACTAAAACCCCTAAAGTTGACTGAGTTTAGATAAACAGTTCACATGGAATTATCAATTTATTTTTAATCAAGATACTTTTGAGTAACTTGCCTGGATTCATAAGAAACCAAAGAGGGAAGAAATTAGCCAAAAATCATGTTTCTTGGTGAAAAGAACAGGTTTTCAGCATTTGAATTTTATTCATCCAATGCTAAATTAAAGCAGCACCTTTTTACCTACCTGGCAAGTGATATGGTGGCAAATGGCTGGCCTGTTAAACAGCAGCATTATTCTCATAACAATTCTCTTGGAAAGGTCTGGTGCTTGCCTACCTATGGAGACACAGGAAGGTAGTAGATAGAAATATGAAGCTGCTATGTTGTGGGGTAAGGAATTGGTTTTGGATATAGTCTAGGAAGGTAAACTGTTCCTGACTCAGAAATGTTCATTCTGCTGAACTCTCTCTTCCCCTCAAATGGCTCCTCTAATTATAATGGAGGAAACTCATTAAAAGAGATTAAGTTCCTTTTTGGGGCTTTTAAAAAAAAGTGCTTATTTATTTGTTCGGCATGTAGATGGTGGTATTGTCCAATTACAGTGGGTTTAAGTGAGGCAAATCGAGAGAACGTGCTTCAGTAAATCAACATTGGATGGAGCTGTTTCACATCCTGGACCCCTAAATGAGATGATGAGAAGGTAGGGTCTAATCTTTAAAGTTGCCTGGAGCTCTAAAATGCTGTGATTCTGTGTTCATCCTTCCTGTTCTTCCTATGTAACCTTGAACTAAAGGCTACGAGCAATGGATTTACTGTGATTTGCCACGAAAGGCAAAAACAAAAAGTATGCATGCATAATTTAATATTGATATTTGTATTATTTAGTCTGATCACAGAGGAAATGGCAGCTGATGTCATAGCCTGTCTTGTTTTCCATTTAGATCCCAAGAGGGATTAAGGAGCCATTTCCTTTGCCTCAACTTCTCAGACAGTACTGTACACAATCGTTCAGAAAGTGCAACCTACCGATAAGGGAATTAAGTGCTTTAATTTCCATCAGTGGGGAGGAATTTGTATTTGCAGGGTCAGAAAGTGACTGATGACTCATGACTGGGGAATAAATTCAAAATAAAATAATAGGAACCTTGTGATTCCTAATTTATAGGGAGCTACAGGCTTTGAATATTGTTCAAACCCCTTCATTTGGCAGATGAGGAGCTGAAGCCCAGAGGGAAGCTAAGTTAGGAGCAGAGCTAGCTGGGACTAGGGTAGGTCTCTGGGCTCCCAGTTTAGCACCTTTCCCCATGGTATCTTGCTGCTTTTGTTACTTCAACTGTGAATGTTCTCATTGACAGTCCTCCCCTCAGAGGTAAAAATTGGAAGAATGGGATGTTAAACCCCAGTTTGGGAGGGACGGGATGAGGGTGGCTGCTATTCATCAGTAGGCTGAGGGCAGTCCTTCTTTCCACATTTCCACACCCACCATCAGTAGTTAATCTGGACTGTGTCATTATCCTGCTCCACACCTCTTCTTCCTCATTCCTTCAGGAGATGAATATGGCCTGGAATTCCTATTAATAAAATAAACTTGACTTTGAAGTTCATTCAAGATCCAAGATGAATGAAATGAAGATCAGGACAAAGAGGGGACACTTGGACTCTCAGTAAGAGTTGCTCTGTGATAGACGCTAACCAGAGTGCTCACCTAGCAGAAAGGATAACTTAGTTTTGGAAATTACTTCCCAACAAGAGGCATCTTCAGGAAGAAGTCCTTTTGAACATTAAAGGAGGGATAGAATTTTGATAACTTTCACCTCACTGGCATTTGCTTTTCATAATACCCTGTTCTCTGTTCTAATTTTTAGGACTTTTTTGTCTGGATGACTTGTGAATATTTGATCTCTTGCCAAGTACACTGTAAGCACCTCAAGTATAAGGAAAATGCTATCACTCATTTTTTAATCCTCCAAAAAACTGAAGACAGGTATTTATATATGGTGAAAACTTGGTAAGTATTCCCTGAGTGAATGAATGAATTTCATGTCCACTAATGTTTAGAATTTAAAAATTGATGGCTTTGTTTATTAGGTTGAAAGGAAATTGTCTTCCAAAGAAGAATTTACCCCAAATTCTACATATTTTTTTTATGTAGTTACTTATTTCTCACAGCTTGTTTTTATTTGATTAAATAAAAATTATTTAAATAATTTTAGTGTATTATAAGCAAAATTAAAGAATGAACTTTAAAATTTATTGGAGTTCACTTGTTTATAGCAATATAATTATATAAAATCCATATCACACTTTTTTTTTTTTTTTTTTTGGAGGCAGGCTCTTGCTCTGTTGCTTAGGCTGGAATGCAGTTCACTGCAGTCTGGAACTCCTGGGCTCAAGTGCCCCTCTTGCCTCAGCCTCCTGAGTAGCTGGGACTACAGGTGTGTGCCACCACTCCCAGCTAATTTTTTCTTTTTGGTAGAGATGGAGGGTTGCAGGGGGAACTTGCTATGTTGTCCAGGCAGAACACGAACCCCTGGCCTCAAGTGTTCCTCCTGCCTTGGCCTCCCAAAGTGCTAGGATTATAGGCATGAACCACCATGCCTGGCATCATACTTTTAATAACTTACTTTTTAAATAAAAAGTACATGTTTATTGTAATAAAATTTAGAAAATACAGAATTATACAGAAAAAAAAATAATCGCTCATAATTCCACAATCACTGTTGACATATTGATGATAATCCTTTTGGCCTTTCTTCTTCTATCAGATATATAGCTTTTTCTCTCTCTCATGTATGCTTGTGTGTGTATGAATGTGCGTGTATATATATCTACACACTCATTTATATATGTATTTTTATAAAAATAGAACTATAGTATATGCTATTTTAATTTGAATTTTTTATTAAGTGATATTGAATATCTTCCTATATCTTTAAATATTATTCTAAATATCATTAATGATGGCTGTATGGTATTCCAGTATATGGATGTGCCATAATTTATTTAACTAAAACTCTTCCTTTGGGCATTTAGTTGTTTCCATATTTTCTGTATAAATAATACTTCAGGGAACATCCTTGTAACATTGTCTTTGTGCACACTTAAAAATTTCCCTGATAATTGTAATTATTACCTTAAATTCAGAGTTCACAATTTTTCCTAGTGACTCTCTTTTTTCTGAGGAAAAAAGCACCCTCTGGCCAAGATTGTAGGTGTCAGATCTCTACACCTTTTGGAACTATGAACAAGGGAATGGGAGATTTTGTTTGTTTTTAGAGGGGATTTGCTTTCTTGTGCTATAAGTTCTTACTATTTTGCAGTAGAAAAAGTAAAACATACTAAGGGATTAGTTTATATTGAGAGTACATACTAATTTCTAGCCATCTCCCTGAAGAGGTTAGAGTGTTGATATTGCCACCACTCCCATTCCACCCCATTACACAAAAAGTACACATATGTTACAGAGATGTGCATATACAGCTGGGTATTGTTTCTTGCCTTTCAATAATAATGTAGTGCCTATAGTATAATAGGTGCTCAATTAATATTTATCAAGTGAAAAAAGGCGAAAGAAGGAAAGAAAGAATCTTTCATTGATTCAGTGATTACATATTCACCTCCTATACTGTTAACTTGCTGTCACCCCATGTCGAGCCCCCGTTGAGAAAGTAGGAAGTGAACTCCTCATTTTCAACCTCCGTAAGAAACAAAGTTAAGGCTACCAGTATCCATTCTCCACACTCTGTCCCCAACATTTTCAGGATGACATATCTGTCTGATTAAAGACTAAGATACCCACCATCTCATCTTAGAAAAGACACAAAGCTTCCTAAAGGTGGGAATATATTTTTTGTTGCATACCACAGTTAAATTGCTATACCTTGTTTGTACAGATTGTGAATAAAGAAACATGTCAATTGTCTCATTATATAATATTTAGAATTCATTTGGGGAGAATAATGGCCAGGCCTTAATCAATATGTGAAACCTATCTTAACCATTTTGTTCAGAGGGTCTCTCAAAATCTCAGGTCTAGAATAGCCTAAAAGGCATCCAAGCCTTCTCTGATGCTTGGCCCCCCAGATCCAACACACTTGCTCCTGCTTGGCCATCTCCATTACAGACAGCTCATCATTTTTCTGGACAGTTCTGTCCATCTTTAGATAGGCAACTCTTCTTGTTAAGAGTCCAACCTGCCTCTCTATAGCATGTGCTCAGTGGCCCCAGTTATATCCTCCAGAGTGTCAAATGCAAGTCTTAGCATTCTTCCTCGTGGTTATGTAAGCTTATGTGTAAGCTTGGGCCTTCTTGATGCTTATTTTCCCCAGGCTAAAAATAATTTTTTCAAAATTCTCATAAAATTTTACAATTTTCTCTTACAACATTAACTTCTCTAGTTATCAATGATTGATTTTCTCTGAGCTATCTGGCCCTACATCCTCTCACATCATATACAAGCACACACAGACACACATACCCAAAAGGAGACATATTGGGTCCCTAGTCTCTGGGACTCAAAGACAGAGACTCTTTATTCCTTGCTCAGAGATCGTCCTTGAACAAGAAGGGTGTGCCTGTGTTATCTCTTCCCTCAGGTCTCTCACAGTGGTGAATGGCATTCTCTGGCCACTCATTTTAGTTCTTGGCATTTGCACTGTGAAATAAAGGCTGGCTGTAGGAAGTATTTAGGAGACGTAATGTGGTTGTCATAGAAAAAGCATGGGCTTTGAATGAAGGTTATATTTAAATTCCAGCTCCTCTATGAAGTTGTTTTGAGACCTTGTACCTTCTGTGCTTCTATTTCTTCATTTGTAACAGAGGGATATAGTATCCACTTCAAAGCGTTGTTTAAGAGTTAAATAAAATAATGAACTTAAAGTGCCTGGCTTATGGTGGACATTTTATAAATGGTAGCTACTACTAATAAAAAGAAACAAATTTTCAGTAGAAAAATTATGACTTCGTCATACTCTAAAAGGAACAAATAATTTTTTTGTACTACGACAGTATCTATTATTATTTGTCAGTCTCATTTAATTTATCTCTGGCCTCTGATTCACAGTAAATCTTTTAAAAATAAGAACAGGCACCCACAGTCCTCTTGTCATCACCTCCTATTCATTCTGTAGCTCCAGGACAGATTGGGCTTCTGGCCCCATCCATTCTCTGAAACTACCTCTTTTGTGGAAAGTCCTTATTGCCAAATCCAAGAGACTCTTGTGGGCCTCAACCCCTCTGCAGCATTTGATACTATTGGCCACACTACCCTTTTAGGAAAGTGCTCCCCTTTTTTCCTCAGGGCTCCCATATTCTTCTGGCTTTCCTTCCACTTTTCTAGATGCTACACAGCCTCCTTTCACACCTCTTCCTTCGGTCACTTTTTTTTTTTTTTTGAGACAGAGTCTTGCTCTGTCACCCCCATGTAGAGTGCAGTGGCGTCATCATAGCTAACTGCAACCTCCAGCTCCTGGGCTCAAGCGATCCTCCTGCCTCAGCCTCCTGTGTAGCTGAGACTCATGCCACAATACCCACGCACACCACAACACCCAGCTAATTTTTCTATTTTTAGTAGAGACAGGGTCTTGCCATTGCTCAGGCTGGTCTTGAACTCCTGACTTCAAGTGATCCTCCTCCCTTGGCCTCCCAGAGTGCTAGGATTACAGGTGTGAGCCACCACACCTGGCCTTTGGGTCACTCTTAAATGGCAGCATTCTTTAAGTTTCTTTCCTGGATCTTCTCCTCTTCTATACTCATGAGTAAATTAGCCTGGCTTCAATTGCTATCTTTAGGCTAAGCTAATTATTTACCACATATATCTCCAGCTCATCTTTCTCCAGAAAGATAGACCTGTATATTCAATCAACCTCTGGACTTCACTGTCTCCTTGGATATCCCATGGGTACCTCACACTTTACCTGTTAAAAGTGGAACCAATCATCTTCCCATCTGTCTTACTCCTTTTTGGGCTGCTATAATAGACTACCTGAGACTGGGTAATTTATAAAGAACGGAAGTTTATTCTCTCACAGCTCTGGAGACTGGGAAGTCCAGGATTAATGTGCCAGCATCTGATCTGGTGAGGGCCTTCTTACTGTGTCCTCATGTGGCAGAAGGCAGGAGGGCGAGAGAGAGAGCCTGCTCCTGAAAGCCCTTTTTATACCAGCATTAATGCATTTAAGGTTAGGGGACCTTTCATTCCTCAACACTTCCCATTAGGCCCCACCTCCCAATACTGTTGATTTGAGGATTAAATTTCCAGCATGAATTTTTGGTGACACATTCAAACCATTGCACCTTTCTCATCAACCCTAACTCCTATGCTCTGTAGCCTAATGATTGGCACCACCGTCCATTCCCTCCAGTTGCTAAAGCCAGAAATCTGGGAGTCAACTTGAGTCTTCCCCCGCCCTTAGGCCTATATCTCATTAACCACTAAGTTCTGTCAACTCTGTCTCCTTAATATCCCCAAAAGTGGTTATATTCTTTTTATTCTCTTTACTACTACTTTTGCCTAGGCTATCCCTTAACTGGTCTTCTTTCTTCTGTCTTATCCCTGCTAGTGCATTTTCCACCATGCAGCCCAAGTGATCTTTCTAAATATAACTTTTATGATGTCAGTCTCCCGTACAAAGTAATTATCTTTTATTTCCCTCAGGAAAAAGTACAAATGCTTTGGTCCTGCTTAGAAGGCCTTTTAGTGATCTGATCCCCATCTTCTTCACTAACGTCATCCCTTTCCACTCCTCTTCCTCAACCTGTTGCCTCTTCTTCAGTCTTCTTCTAGTCTTCTCTTTCCCTCCCAATCTCCCACCTCCATCCCAACATATCCAACTACTGAATGTTCCCTGAGCTCACTAAACTCTTCACTTTGGGTCTTTGAATATGCTTTCTGATGAAAATTCCTTTAGCTGTCTTTTCATCTGGCTAACAACTGATGTCATTCAGAAATCACTTTAGATGTCATCTCCTTCAAGAAGTCTCTGCTAGTTTAGTTAGTAGTAACGTGCAAATGTTGATTCCTTAGTTGTAACAATGGTATTGCTGTAATATATGATGTTGATACTAGGGGAGATTGGGCTGAGGGGTGTATGGGATTCTCTGTACTATCTTTGCAGCATTGCTATAAATCTTAAATATTCTAAATAAAGAGATAATTTTTGAAAAGTCTCCACTAGCCCTCCTGTGCTGACTTAGCTGCTGCTTCTGTGTGTCTATAAGGCCTGTATCTACTCTTGTCCACGTATCAAAGCACTTAGCATAATATCTTGCCATTGTCTGTGTGTCTGTCTCCACTGAAAAAGGATGGGAATCATGTCTTCTCATTTTTGTATCTCTGATGCTAGCATAGTGCCTAGCAAATGAGAACTGTTCAGTGTCTCCTAAGTAAATGTTTGTTGTGAAATAAGTTGATTTTGGGGAGCAGCACTAAAGATTTTATTTTAGGGTAACCTGAAATTATAGGAAAAAGAATTTCAAAGTCCAAGACGTTGTAAATGACGCGTAGGCTCTGCTTGCTCCTCAGCATGACAGACTTGGCAGACGTGCAGTGATGGATGTATTTGAACATCCCTACACACTGTTCATGTTTTCAAGACAGCCACGTGACACTTGTTCCTCTGCAGGTAAAAAGCCCCAGGCCAACTGAGCTGGGTTAGTTCACTCCAGGTGAGCCTCACTGGCTGCGGGAAAATCCCAGGAGGGTGTGGACTGCCTGAGTGCAGGACCGCCAACTAGGGCAGAGAGCAAAAGAACCAGTTGGAAGAACAATGACACCACAGGGAGATGAATCTCCAGTTTAGCAATTCCAGTCCCAGTTCTTGCATTAATGAGCTGCGTGACCTTGGCCAAGTGTCTACTTCTTTGTAGTCTCCAGAGTCCATATTTGTAAAATGAGGGCTTGGATTGGCTGATCTCTAAAGTCCCTTCCAGGATTGATGCTCTGGGATTCTGTGATCAGCGTGAAGACTGTGGATACCAGCAGAAGGAGGAAGGTAAGTGTGTATTAGGAGCATGTGGCAACTGAACCATTGGATCCCAGTCAATAGAAGTCTTCAACAAAAAGAAACCAAGCTAGGACAGAGATTTGTATAAGCCATCCTGGAAGTAGAAACCTCTGGGGTATAATAGCTCACCATTGTGTTTTAAGGATTTAACTCAGGTTCATCAGAAGGAAGCATTTCCCAGGATTTGAATGGGGTGGGGGGAGGTGGGTGGCAGAGCAATGGTAATTTTCACTTAATAGAATGCCTATTTTGGGGGAAAGTCTTTATGTTAATTGGCCAGTTGTTTTGATTATTTGCTTTGCAGTGAAATTATCCAAAATTTAAGTGTTGGATATGATGCAAAGAGTATCAGCTGGAACTTGTCTGGGACAGGTGTTACAGCAATGCAGTGTTTTTGAATGGAATTGTTAAGTGCGTGAATTAAAATTATTTGGAGTTTGAGGCTATGAACTATCAAGTCGTAGAAATTCAGAATTGTCTTAATCCAAGTGAAAAAAATTCCAGCTTATTTTGAATTTTACCTTTCTTAACTGGATGGTAGTGGCTTTGGTAATTATATTAAAGATTCCTTGGGAAGCACAAAGAAAAGTATATGTTCGCCTAGCTGAATAAATATGTCATAATCAATCATTACTAGTTAAGGAGATCTAGTACCTGGTAGAGAACTTAGGGTGAGTAGAGAAGAAAATAACATTAAGATTGTTAAAAATCCTGGAAAGATTCTTTTTGTTCACTATTCACTGGTACCAGAATTTCTGAGAGGTGGATGGAAACTCCCACCTTTGTGCCTGAAAGAACTGGAAGTATGTAGTCACAAGGTATGCAAAGGCTCCTGGCCCAGGGCAACTCCTTTCAAAGCTGATTCTTCTTCTGTGCTAAGTTTTTTCTCCTTCTTAGAAAAATAGTTACATAATGATTCACTTGGGTTCAGGGAAGGTAGATAATCACTTAACCTCTTAAAGGTTTTGGACTTAAATCTTAGTGGACAAGGCATCAACCAAGGCACCAGTGTAGAGATGTATGTCTTTCTTGGCCCTGAGTATTGAAGTGAGACAGGAGCAAAGAAAAGATCCTCCTGAGAAATAATGGAACCAGCCAGAACCAGGAAGAATGAATGGAAATGGTGGGCTCTCAGGAAGAGGAGCTAAAACACAAATATAGTAGTAGTTAACATTATTGAGCATTTACTCTGTGCCAAGCATGGTTCTAAATCATCGAATATAATTATCACATCAACTCTGTGAGGCAGACTCTATTATTTCCATTTTACAAATGGAAAACTCAGGTATAGAGAGGTTAAATATTCACTCAAGGATAATTAGGTGGTAAGTTGCAGTGCTAGGATCCAAACCTAAGCAGGTCATCTGCAGGGTTGTTGCTGTTAACCACCATGTCTTGGTGCATATATTATCTTTCAAGGTTGCATATGACTTTTGTTTTTTTTGAGACGGGGTGTTGCTGTTGTCCAGGTTGGCCTTGAACTCCTGGGCTCAAGTGATCCTCCCACCTCAGCCCCCTTAGTAGCTGGGACTAGAAGCACGTGCTACCATGCCCAGCGTGACTCTCATTCTGTGTCCCCATCACCCAGCCAGGGCTGGAAAGGTAATGGACTTTGTTGAATGTTCCCGAACTGAATGGAACCCAGCAGATGCAGCTTGTGCCCAATCCTGGGACATGGAGTCTGTGGGAGGTTCTGTTTGGCGTAGTGCAGTACTTGGGAGAAGCAGAATGCTAGCCAGTGCCTGAGGACTGGCAGCAGAAGCCCAGTCCAACCAGCTGACAGTGGATCATGGGCAGGATTCCTCCTCACTACACTGACAGGGGGAGGAAAATCACAGGCACTCAGGAACCCAGAGCTGATGGAGGTGAGGAAGCAGCCTGGTCATTTCATGGCATATACCAAGAACTCACTCTGTACCAGCCCCTGGGCTGGGCACTGGCCAGTGAGAATATAGACTTAGATCGTGCATATTCTGTGCCCTAGAGGATCCCCATGCTGATAGTGAGAAGGGCTGCCTATGTGATAGGATTGTGGAAATTGCCTTAGGACCTCTGTCTTGGTTTGTAAGGGCAGGATTAATTATAAATCTTATTGTCACTGTCAGTGGAATTTTAAATATTCAGCTCACTGCCCACTAACTGAATTCAGGAGATGGATTGTGTGAACTTTGGACCCCCGGATAAACTTTTTGGGGCAAGGATGTAGGGGCTAAGGTTGTGGCAAGGCTGGATAGGCAGAATCTGCAAAGGGACTCTGCAATTAAAATGACTGGAGAGATGGATAAATAGGAGAAGAGGGAGGAAATAAACCCGCTCTTGTATGCATAAAACACTAGGACCTATTTATCGCAATAGAAGAGGGCATTATTCTCTGTGTTAGCCATAGAACCTTCTTTTGGGTCAAGCCTCTTGAGTGATAAATTTTGGTAGACTAGGGACTTATTTGGTGATGAAGGTGATATCTGATTTGCCTTGATTGTTCAGTTTAAGCTTCTTGTACTGGTGGCATTATTTATATAATGTTATTTGACTCTCAAAAGTATTCATGAATAATAAACTTTATGGTCAGAGTGCACAAGGGAAGAAAAACCCTGTATTTTTCTGGCAATCAATTTTAAAGCCTCTTGCTAAATAGCTTTTTCTTTAGTCACCACCATGGCTAAATATGAACACAACTCTTTCCTTTTCCCTCTTAGCCTGGCTGGAAACATAGAAAACTAAAATATACTTAAAAGTTAATAGAAAACAAAAAAAAAATGTTACCTTTAAAATAGAAAAACAGATACAGGGTACAAATTCGTTAAGTTCTTGCCACAGATCCACCGGATCGGCTCAGTTTAGAGTCGTCAGTTCTTGGATCGTTTCGCTCTCCTCTGCCTAGAGTCGGGGGCACACAGCCAGGGACAGGCTGGAGTGGGGTGTCTGTGGGGAACCACAGATATGAGGGGTTCCTCAGCCCCTCACGTGTCCTGCTGGGCTGCGGGGCCCTGAGGTGTTAGTCCTTGAGATGTCCTTCCCTCCTGACTCCTGGGAGAAGAGAGAAGGATTATTTTTTCACATGGAGCCACCACTTGAAGCATAGTAACAGGGAAGGTACAATTATTATAAACTTACAAAAGAATCAGGGAGAGGAATGAAATTGGTGTTTCATGAAGTTTAATTGAGCATTGACCTCCTCATTAGCAGCAATCAGTTCCATTTATGCGGCCTGATTTAAAGATGGAAGATAACAAGGATTAGGGGAAAGAGCCCTTCCTCTATGTAACTTCCTTTTCCGTCTCTCTCCCCCATTACTAGTGCACCTACCTGTGTCTGTGTGGTTGTGCTGTTATTGCTAAAATCATCAGACAGGAGCTGTGATTGTATGAGACCTTAGCCATCTATTTGTTACAAAAGCATTTCTGTACTGTTTGAACTGCTTCAACACCTCTTTCCTTTGGATACTGATGGAGATTGGGAGGATTATTAATAGACAATTAGGGAGCATTAGGCCTGCCATAGATACTGAAGAGAATTACAGGGTCAGGGATTTATAGTCAAAATTCAAAGAGATGTAAAAATAGTGAGAAACCTCATTATTTAGGTTTTGATGTTAGAAGCTCATCAGATCTTCAAAGATCTAGAAATGTGTAATAAAACCACACGCGCTCTCATTTCCACTTTCCCAACATAAAACAGCTAAAGATCATGGAATAAATTAATAGGAGACAGCAAGGATGTGCTTCTTCAAGGGAAGTTCCTCTGAGAAGCTTGCTATCTCAGGAAGACCTGGGTCATGGCTTTTGTGAATCAGTTTTAAAAGGAGGCAGATAAACTTGTGGCCAACGATAACATCAATAGCTATTGAAGGTGAGACGGGGTAGTGAGTTCTCATGCTTCATTGCATTTAAGCCCCCACGTCACAAAGGCCACATGAACAGGCTGGGAATGTTTTCCCCACAGGGTCCTTGCTGGTGTTCAATTTCTCCGGATAAAGTGCCACATTCTCCATGTCAAACACTCTCCAAAACTTGAATAAATGCTGGGTCAATGAAGTAACATACTGATTATTTAAGAAACATGATATAACCTACTTATGAAGACTACAGAATGCATGTAAAATCCTTCAACATTTTAAACTCTGGGTCCTAGAAAGCAATTCCAAAGGCACTGCCATCACTCGAGACTTTGTTTTCTTTTGCACATCATTCCTGGGAACTGACACAAGAAACAACTTATTAATCTCAAAAGCAACCACACTCATAATTTTATGGTAATGATAAAAATACTGAGAGTATTTAAATTTTAATAAGAATAGCAGCTAAAATGTATTGTAGGCATATTGAGTGCTAGGCCTACACTACACTGAGAGCTTTACATGCGTGATCTTGTTTAATTCTCCCAATAATAAGTACTATTGTGTAGGTATTATTTTATTATTATCCCAGTTTTACAAGTGAATATTGTTAGAGCCCATCCTGTGTTCCTGAATTCCTGACGAAATATCCAACTATCTACTCAACATCTCTGTTTGGGTGTTTAATAGACATCTCAAGTTTAAAATGTACAGATCTTGGCTCCTAATATTTCCCTTCTCATTGCCCTGTCCCCAATAAACTTAAACCCCTTCAATCTTCCTTATCCCAGGTAATGGCAACTCCGGTTGCTGAGGCCAAAAACCTTGGGGTTGTCTTTGACTCACCTCTTTTTCTCACACCCCACATCCCATCTGATCAGCAAATCCTGCCACTGCACCTTCAGACTATATCCACTTCTTTTTTTTTTTTTTTTAAGGCAGAGTCTCACTCTGTTGCCCAGGCTAGAGTGCCGTGGCATCAGCCTATCTCACAGCAACCTCAAACTCCTGGGCTCAAGGGATCCTCCTGCCTCAGCCTCCCAAGTAGCTGGGACTACAGACATGTGCCACCATGCCCGGCTAATTTTTATATATATATATATATATATATTTTTAGTTGTCCAGATCATTTCTTTCTATTTTTTAGTAGAGATGGAGTCTCGCTCTTGTTCAGGCTGGTCTCGAACTCCTGACCTTGAGCAATCCACCTGCCTTAGCCTCCCAGAGTGCTAGGATTATAAACGTGAGCCATTGCACCCGGCCTTATATCCATTTCTCACTCTACCCTGCTGTTACCCTGCTTAAAACCACCATCCTCTCTCACTGGAATGATTGCGAGAACCTCCTTCTGCCCTTGCTCCTTTCAAGTCTATTCTCATCATGGAAGCCAAAGTGCTCTTGTTAAAATGAAGGTTCAGAACCTTACAGCAGCTTCCCATCTGACTCACAGTGGAAATCAAAGCCCTTATATTGGCTACAAAGCCTCAACAGGGACCAGTTTCTTCTCTCACCTAATCTACTTCTCTCAGCCTCCCTCACTAAATTCAACTGCTCCTGCCTTCTTGCTTTTCCTCAGGGCAAGCCCACTCCTGCCCCAGGACCTTCCCCTGACTCTTCTCTGTATCTGGAACGCTTTCCCCACCACCATATCCACACCGCCTGGATCTGCTTCTCTGTCAGGTCTTGACTCCAATGTCACTCTCCCGGAAAGACCTGCCCTGACACCCCATTTTATTTACAGCTCCCCCAGCAGTCCTCATGTTTCTTTCCAGCTTTAGTTTTCTCCTCAGTACTTCTTACCGCTAAACATACTATATCTCTTTTGTATTTATTTAATTTATTGTCTGTCTCACCACAATAGAATGTCAGGGCAGAGATTTTTGTCTCTTTTTTTCACTGTAGTATCCTCAGTGGCCAGAATAGTGCCTAGTACATAAGAGACACTCAATTTGTTGGATAGCCGGGCGCGGTGGCTCACGCCTGTAAATCCTAGCTCTCTGGGAGGCCGAGGTGGGCGGATTGTTTGAGCTCAGAAGTTCGAGACCAGCCTGAGCAAGAGCAAGACCCCGTCTCTACTAAAAATAGGAAGAAATTAATTGGACGACTAAAAATATATATAGAAAAAAGTAGCCGGGCATGGTGGCGCATGCCTGTAGTCCCAGCTACTCGGGAGGCTGAGGCAGGAGGATGGTTTGAGCCCAGGAGTTTGAGGTTGCTGTGAGCCAAGATGATGCCATGGCACTCTAGCCCAGGCAACACAGTGAGACTCTGTCTCAAAAAAAAAAAACAAAAACATTTGTTGGATAACTGAATAAATGAGGAAAGTGAGGCTTAGGATTTGCCTGACCTTATACAAATATTAAATGATAGAGCTCGATGCAACCCCAGACACTTTGATTCTAGAACTGGGCTTTAACCACTGTGAATATTACTTGCATGGCATGGGCTGGATGGTACAAGACCTATTTGCTTTCAATTTGGGATGCCCAAGTTTGTGGCTCTTACATGTGGTTCACGTTTTTATTTTTATTTTATTTTATTTTTAAAAACAGCATTTCACTCTGTCACCCAGACTAGAGTACAGTGGCTCAATCATAGCTCACTTCAGCCTTGAACTCCTGGGCTCAAAGTGATCCTCCTGCCTCAGCCTCCCAAATAGTTAGAACTAGAGGTGCATGACACCATGACTGGCTAATTATTCCATTTTATTTTTTATAGAGACCGGGTTTAGCTGTGTTGCCCAAGCTGGTCTCAAACTCCTAGTCTCAACTGATCCTCTTGCTTTGACCTCCCAAAGTGCTGGGATTACAGGCGTGAGCCACCATGCCCAGCCAGTTTGCCTTTTCAGTGCTGTGATGTTTTCTGTACCCCATTTCACTCACCATCTCATGACATAGAGTGCAGAGTCTTTCAAATTTGCATTTTTGATAATTAATACATTGTTAAAAATTCAAATTCAAAATAGCATGTCTGAAAAGTCTTCCTCCAAGAATGTGATCCAGGGAAGTTCTAGGGAAAGATATTTTGGTGATACTCTGTTTCTTGGCCTAGGAGGTGAGTACAAGGGTGGTTGTTTTATTCTTGTTCTTTAAACTGTGCACACATGTTTTATATATAATTTTATATATGTGATATATTTTATAGTTTAAAAAAATTTTCCTCCCATTCCTGTTTATTCCTCTCCCTGGAAGCAACTGATGTCACCAGTTTCTTGTGTGTCATTCCAAAGGTGTTCTATACTTATACTATACACACGCACACACACACACACACACACACACACACACACAATTTTTTATTCTCCTCTCTCTTTTTAAAAAGTTGTGGTAAAACATACATAACATAAAATTTATAATCTTAATTATTTTTAAGTGTACAGTTCAGTAGTGTTAAAGACATTCACATTGTTGTGCAACCAATCTCTAGAACTCTTTCCATCTTGCAAAATTGAAACTCTATACCCATTAAACAATAACTCACGATTCTTCTTTCCCTGCAGCCCTTGGCAACCACCATTCTACTTTTTGTCTCTATGAATTTGACCACTCTAGGAACCTCATATAAGTGAAATCATGAAGAATTTGTCCTTTTGTGTCTGCCTTATTTCACTTAGTGTAATGTCCTCAAGGTTCATCCATGCTGCAGCATGTGTCAGAATTTTCTTCCTTTTCAAGACTGAATAATATTCCGTTGTATGCATATATTACATTTTATTTATCCATTTATTTGTCAGTGAACACTTGGGTTGCTTCTACCTTTTGGCTATTGGGAATAGTGCTGCTATGAAGATGAAAGTACAAATATTTCTTTGAGGCCCTGATTTCAATTCTTTTGGTTGTATATCCAGCAGTAGAATTGCTGATCATATGGTAATTAAATGTTCAATTTTGGGGGGAACTGCCACACTGTTTTCCATAGTGAGTGCACCATTTTACATTTCCACCCCTTACCTTTTTTAATATACAAATGGTAGCACACTGTTTATACTATTCTATATCTCACTTTTTTCATTTGTCATATTCTGTGTCTTAGAGACTGTGTCATCAATACAGGAATAACTTTCTCATTATTTTTTTAAAAAGAAAGATGTATTATATTCCATGTATAAGCATTCTAAAATTTATTTAAGCAGTCTCCTATTGATGGACATAGACATTCAGGTTGTTTCCACTTTTTTTCTGTAATAAATAATGCTGTAGTTAACATCTTTGTGCAAACATCATCTTGTCCGTGTAAAAGTATATTTGTAGGATAACTTCCTAGAAGAGGAGGTAGTGGGTCAAAGGATGTGTATATTTGATAAATATTGCCAAATTTCCCTTCATGGCCTTTGTACCAATTTGCATTCTCATCAGCAGTGTATGTGAGAAGTTAGAAGTTCTTAACCTTGAGTTCACGGACTCTGAAATTGTATGAAATTTTGTGCATATGTGAATCTATACACTCTTCTGGGGCAGCCTCTGTCCCCACATCTCAAAGGACTCAAAATCTCCCAAAAAGTTAAGAATCTTTGCTTAGATAAGTCCCACTCTTGAAGATCTAATTTAAAGAAGGAATTTGTTCAAATTATAAAATGATTTTGGAAGGATTCTTTATTTTTCAAAAGGCATCACTGAAAATATATTGCGCATTTACAATGTAATGAAATTGATGAAATCAAACACGTACACTTATTTTAGTAAACTCTTTTGCCCAAGTGTATCAGTTCTGTGAGGATTCAGAGTAAACCCCACTACAGTAAAATCTATCAAAAAGATAATGGAGGCCGGGTGCGGTGGCTCACGCCTGTAATCATAGCACTCTGGGAGACCAAGTTGGGAGGATTGCTTGAGCTCAGGGGTTCAAGACCAGCCTGAGCAAGAGCGAGACCCCGTCTCTACTAAAAATAGAAAGAAATTAATCTGACAACTAAAAATATATAGAAAAAATTAGCCGGGCATGGTGGCACATGCCTGTAGTCCCAGCTACTCAGGAGGCTGAGGCAGGAGGATCCTTTGAGCCCAGGAGTTTGAAGTTGCTGTGAGCTAGGCTGACGCCACGACACTCTAGCCCGGGCAACAGAGTGAGACTCTGTCACAAAAAAAAAAAAAAAAAAAAAAAGATAATGGAACTTCTAGTTAACACTCCTCTTATTTTGAATAATATTAAACTTGTTAGCATAGTTTTGGCTCTGTTATGTGTAAGATGCTGTATTTGGGAACATTTCTGACATCAGTACACAGAGCCTAATGTAGAGCTTGGCACACAGTAAGCCTTCAATGTCTATTATCTGTATCTCTTCTCCTTTTACCCTTCATCCTAGAATTTGCAGCATTTCAAAGATTTGGTTATAATGAAATTGGACCCAAAGTGATTCTCTCAGCCTAGGAAAGAGGCCAGTGATGATTCCATGTGGATCAGCCTGGAAATGGGCTCTTGAGTCCTCAGCTGAGACCTCAGCTCTCTGGCTCTCTCCTCTACTTGGGCCCCAGCATGTGTACAAAATATACTTAGGCCCTTGTTTTCTGCCTTGTTTCCCTGACCATTTATGGGCCTAGAAACTCTGACCTATATGCCAGGTTTATTATGTGGGTATTATGCAGATTGACCGGTAAAGCATAATTAATAGTGAGGTAAACATTCATCATTGTTGTCACTTGTTCCGGTCTGGGTTCCTGACTGGGAGAGAGAACCTGCTTGCACAGTGGCTCTCTGTGGGAGTTCAGAACACCCTACAAACCTATGAGGGGTATGTCCTCCTTTGAAGTATGCTAAGAGTACCTCAAACTCTTTTAAAGGACTTGAGTTCACACTGGAGGGATGTCCTGTTTGTAAGTGACTGCAGGGAACCTAGTCACTGTCCCCCATATAAAAAGGGCTGCCATGGGGCAGAGGATGCAGAGTTGTCCAGATGACAAAAGTAGGACCAGTGGGGAGGCAGATGTTAGCCCAAGAATGGGAAGAACTTTAACAGAGCAGTTCAACTGGCACCAACTGCCTAAAATAGCAAGTTCTTTCCAGACATAGAAAAGTTTAAGCAAAGCCTAGATGATTTTTAATAGTATTTTCAAATAATTTATTTATTGATTACCTACCATGTGCAGGGCATAGTGCTAGAGTAGCCAAAATGTGATTTTTCAGCACTCAAGCTCACAAGGCTACGGTGTATAACCAGGAGGCTAACTTGGTAATTTACAAGGAAAACTAGAATTGCTGAAGGTATCAAATGCTCAAGTCCTATGACTACAGCATTCTATCCCTGTAAGCAAGGCTGTATGAGGAGTCATATTATAATCAGGTGTCAGTTTATTAACTCATAGTAAGAAATATAATTGCCAAAGGATGCCCAAGTCCAGTGGCTAATGTACTTACTTCCTGTAGGTGGATCTACTTGAGAAGCTAAACTATAATTAGATTGCTTGATACATTTGGAATTCAAACAAGGGGAAAACATATAAAGAATGTTTAGAGGCACCTGGCCTTCGCTACTGTAGCAGGAAGACACTTATCACCAGAACTACCTGGATCACCTTCTTAATCAGAGCCCCTTTGCCCTGGATGGTATTAGATGAGCATTGCCAAGATTTGCTTGTCAGAGCCTCTTTTCTCATGTTTTCATAGCTAGTCAACCTCCCTTCTGATTGAGCTTTTCTTCTTTAGCTGTATTAATACTTTCAGTCAGATTTCATCAAGGTTTCTAGGTCTGAGAACCATTCTGTTCCTTTAAGGTGATTTAGCAAATCTCTGCTCTAATCCATTATGTGTTGATGTCCTACTTTAACTCTCAGAGGACAATCTCATTTCCAATTCTTTCAGGATCACTCACTGTTGCCTTGAGTACCGACAACACTTACGGCATGGAGATTCTAGGGCAACCCCCAAGTCCTAGAAGGCTTAGAACAATCTTATTTAACATTGTCAGAATTTCACAAACTGCATACACCTCAGCGATAATAACCCCTTCCATTCCATTCATGTGTTTCTTTGTAATGAAAACACATGATCACGTCTGTTATTTTATTCCATAATCCTAAGAACTCTTGAGATAAAGGGCAGGGATGGGAGTTGCTTGTGGTCACACAGTTAATAAGAGACAGAGACAGAGGTCAGACCTCAGGCCACTTCCTGTTACATCCCACTGGGTCATCATGAAAAAGAAGAGAGTTTTCTTTTAAATTCCATTTACACTGAAATGAAATATCAGATAACCCTGTTGTTGAATTTATCCACTTGAAGACCAAACACAGAAGTCAGATGTTGAGGCTTAGCATGAAAGCCACGGTTGAAAATTCTAGTTTGGGAAGTAGGGCTTGATTAGCAGTACTGTAGATGTGTCCAGGCCCATCCCTACATCTAGGAGGTGGAACAACAGGATTGGACAGACCGCTGAGGGCAGAGCTGGCAGGAGCAGTAGGAACAAAGACCAAATCATGGACTGGAAGGCACATCAGTGAGCCCAGAGTTAGAAAAGAGAGGGCTAGTGTCCCTGAGGGATATTGCCACCAAGCTGCAGGGAACATAGGACTGAATAACTCTTCTCAGACTCAGGGAGCTTTTCCTCTAAACACTGCTGGCTATACGAGAATCCATTCCTACTCTTTGCTTCTTTCCCTAGACTGCACACAGATCATTATTGAGCACCCATGCTGTGCCAGGCTCAGGTCTAAGTATCTTATTTTGCTTTTAACAAGCTTAAAGATTATATTACTTCTGTCCTACATCCAAGAAACTGTGACCCTTAGAGGTTAAGTAACTTGCCCAAGATCACTAATATATGATGGATATAGGTTTCTAAGGTAGGTCTGTTTGGATACAAAACTCCCCAAGGGAGTCCATTCTCTGCATGCTTTGGAGCTCAGCAGGCTGAGTCTTCTCAGCCAGTGATGTCCAGATGACAGATCTGGCAGGAAAGGGTGGGGCCGCCGCTGCTGACTCCAGAAAGGAAACCAAGTCTGTCCACACAGACAACTGCAGACCAATTAACGTGGTGCATGAGGTAATCAAGGACTGTGAATGAGGTGCCACTGTTCTGAGGTGCCATAGAACTGCCAGATAATAACAGCCTTGGGCAGGGACATTCCGTGGAATTGGATGACTTAAGTGACAGGATTAAAACAAAAAGGACAAGACACCTGTAAGACATAAATTCATACTTTCAAATCTAATCCTTAATACAATTCAGTTTCACAAATATTTATGAAACTTAGGTCAGGGAACAGTGCTGGGTATTACAGGGGACACAAGAATAGGTAGCACTCTGTTCCTGACTGAAAAGTGGCAATTCTCCATCCTCACTGCCACTTGTCATCAGCGCCAACAGTCCCTTTTACCTGGACGATGCAGTCATCTCCTAAGTGGTATCCTTACCTCTTTCCTTAGCCACAGTCCATGGAAAACAACTCTGGTCACATAAATTTCCCCCTCAAAAATGCTTCCGATTGCCTACAGATTAAGCACAAATATCTTACCAATATGTAAAGCCCCCATGAATTGGTCCAAATTAACTTTTCTAGGCTTTTCTTCAATTACGTCCTTCTCCACAATGTACACTCTATTCCAGCGTTATTGGTTTACTGAAACTTCCTCAAACACATTGTCTCTTTCTTTCCCCATCTGTTTGCCTTTTCCGAATCTGATATGAATCACAGCATGTCTTCTCCTTCAGTCTCTGACTAGAGAAATCTTGCTCACTTTTCAAACCTCATGTCAAATGCCACTTCTTCCCTGAAGCACTCCTCTAAAGGCATGTCATCTGTGTCTACGTTATCCTCCATTGCACCTGGTCTATCCTTCTCTTGTGTTGCATAGCTTTCCTCCTGTGAGTTCCCTGAGGAACTGGTCCTGGAATTGGCTTTGTTATTTTCCTCTTACGCAGCACAGCCTAGCACAGTATTTAGGTGGAGTGAATTATACTGAATGGAATGGAGGAGGTAAACCCAGCCCAAAGTGACTCAAACAAGCCAATGTGACAGAGCTTCAAAGTAGAATTGAATTCGGGTTGGAGTGGGGAGGAAATTTATTCGAAACAGGAAAGACTTGGAAAGGTTATATTTTTTTTTCATGTAAACCTTCTCTGACTTTTCCTCCTCTGTGACATCTATTCCTCCTGTACCTCCTACCGTGGTATTCACAATCCAGTATTATAATTGTATACTTCTTTTTCTGATTTATCAACCAGATAGAAGATCCCTGAGGTCAGAGACCAAGCCTTAATCCCTGTTATAGCCTTGTGTCTAGTTCAGTGCTTGGCACATGACAAATGCTCAACAAATATTTGTGATAGAAGGGAAAAAAGGGTAAGAGGGAGGAAAGAGATATATTCATGTAGATGGAAGATGGCAAAAACTGCAGAGAAATTGAATCCAAAAGGGTATAGTCACATGTGGGGACCCTGCCATATTGTCTTGGTGGATTAGCTTGATAGAGTGAAGGTGGTTACTAGTTACATACTGCTTTTTTGTAGGTGCTAATTGACACTGAGTAAACAAGGAAAAAAACCCAAAAACCCTATGTTTCTAGATTCATTTGTCCCACTCCTCCGCCACATCCTGGAATTGGTACTGTGATACATTCCTCAATAGGAGATTATTGGGAGACAGTTGGCAGCTGCACTCCATCCTTACCGTGTAACAGAGGGTCATTGTGATTGCCGGAGGTTTCACTAGCACAAAGACCAGTCAAATGGCCACTTAAGTAAAGGTAGCTCTTTAAAAAACAAAAATCAAAGGCTTCCAGATGAGGCTAGAATTCCTCCCCACCCTCACTTCTACACAGATCAACAAAATTAGGAGTGGAACACTCACTTTTATCTGCCTCCAGGTTAAAGCATCAAAGCCCAGTAGAAGAAGCAGTGGCTTGGCATTACTGACAACCAAGCACAATTAGCATTTCCACCACTTACCAGGCACACAACTTAAGGCAAGTGCCTTAATCACTGAGGATCATTTTCCTCGTCTATAAAATGGAAATAAATAGTATATTCTTCACAGGACTGTTGTGAGAATTAAATAGCATGTAACATAAATCAGTGGTCCCCAACCTTTTGGCACCAGGGATTGGTTTCATAGAAAACAATTTTTCCATGGACTGGGGTGGGTTAGATTGTTTCGGGATGATTCAAGTGCATTACATTTATTGTGCAGTCAAACCTCTCTGCTAATGATAATCTGTATCTGCAGCTGCTCCCCAGCACTAGCATCACAATCTCAGCTCCACCTTAGATCATCAGGCGTTAGATTCCCACAAGGAGTGTGCAACCTAGACCCCTCGCATGCATAGTTTACAGCAGGGTTCATGCTCCTATGAGAATCTAATTCCGCTGCTGATCTGACAGGAGGTGGAGCTTATGTGGTGATGCCAGTGATGAGGAGTGGTGGTAAATACAGATGGAGCTTCGCTCACTTGCCCGCTGCTCACCTTCTGCTATGTGGCACAGTTCCTAATAGGCCACCAACCAGTACCAGTCCACAGCCCTGGAGTTGGGGACCGCAGCCATAAATAACTCAATCCAGCACAGGACATAGAGAATGGTAGCTATTGATCATCATGATTATCTAAAAAAAAAACTATTTGAGGTAAGTATTCAAGGGCTCAACAAAGTAGACAGCTGTTATATGATATTTCAGAAATCCTGATAGATGTTACAGTTGTCTGCTGGAGCTCTCTTAGAGCACTTGATATTCCTTTCAACTCTTATTTTATTGTATCTTTTTCATATGCCTATATTTATATGCTACAGAAGGCATGGCACAGTTATGTTGATTTTTAGCAATAGCGAAATTATCTACTGGTCCCTACTTATCTTCAGCTTGTTTCCTACTATTTCAGGCTATATGTACTAGGAACACATTATAAAGCACCTTCTTTACTATAATATTTTAGCATGTATGTTTGCAATAGCACTTTGAATAATCCAGTTCCCAATAGACATCACTCATGCTTTGTTTAAAAAAAAGTTATGCTTGTAAGATGATTTGATGACATCCAATATTTTCATTATTTATTGTAGTTTTTAATTTAATTTTTTTCAGTTTGCTTGTTATCTATTTTGGTATAGAAAATGAAAACATTTTCTCACATGTATCTAAAATGATAGCTGGAAATTTGTGGGGAGAGAAGGAAGAAAGAGAGGGAATGATTGATTCTTCATCATAATGTTTCACATCAGGAAGGTGAAGAATAGAGTAAATGAGGAGGAGAAAGGAGGTAAGGAACAGGAAAGGCCTACACTAGGGTAGACCTTCATTAATTGTTCATTGAATTAATGAGTGAATTGTAACAGGGTGTTAGACTGGAAGTTTCCACAGAGAATCAAGACACAATAGCTATCACATACCCAAATTAGTGGGATAGACCACCCTGAGGAACTTAAAACAGGATTTAGCAGAAAGTGGTTACATGACTCTTACACTGTCACCCTCATCAAGTGTTGGAAAATAGAGTGATTGGAGGCTTTCTTGGCTGGACGTAGTGGCATGTGCTTGTAGACTCAGCTACTCCAGAGGCTGAGGCAGGAAGATGGCTTCAGCCCAGGAGTTCAAGGCTGCAGGGAGCTATGATTGTGCCACTGCGCTCCAACCTGGACAAAAGAGCAGGACCACATCACCTAAAAATAAAAACAAAACCAAAAAATAATTTGGAGGCTTTTGAAGAGGACTTTTAAAAGGATTTCTTTGGAGGGAGCAGTTGGTATGCTAAGTGCCACTCTTGGCCACAGGGGTAAGGGATGTGTAGGTACCTACCTCACCTTGCCTTAACAGGACCACTCAGAGCTTGAGCTGTGTCTCCTGCAGCCGTGAGTCCGGGGGACTAGGTCTGACTCCCACCCTGGAAATTTATATAAAAAGAGCAGACTGGGTAATGCTTTGGCAGCAGAGCAAAGGAGAGTTGCTGCTGTTTCCAGATTGGCCAGCACTCCCAGAATTTTTTCAGACAAAGAATACTTTGAGGAGCAGATATGGACTCCTACAGAGGAGAACTAGCATAGGAAGCCCCTTAGATCCGTTTAACAGGGAGCGAATAGGCCTCAGCTTAGGAGAAGCTGGATGAGGGCTGCTGGGATTTCTAGGACCTAGGGTGAAGCTCCTGCCTGAATAGGGTGCTCAGGTTAAGGGATCCTCAAGTGAGAGACCACCAGGGTTGAGAGAGGAAGCAGGTCTCTGGGGAACTCATGATAGTACCACATAAGGGAGTTACTTTTAGGCTACTGCTAGGCCTAGGTAATGTGCCACCGTCTTGCCAGGGTCCTAAGCAAGCAAGCACTTTCTGTTCACTTCTTCTCTCCTCCCTCTCACTCCTTCTCCAGAAGGGGGCAGAAACCCCATTTAGCAAGTGGGGGCATAAGAAAGACCTCTGACTGAGGTTAGAATCTATTACTGCATGATGTGGATGTTTTAATTTATTGAATTGAAACTGTATTTGTTATTGTGACTTAAAATGAAAGTAGGACTTTCAGCTCCTTAAGAGTGATCAGCAAAGCCCAGGAACGTGCTCAAGTTTATATCTAGTGGCAGAGGAAGATGTCTCCCTATTCCACCCTGATAAATTTGAAAGGGCAATAGATTAAAAACAGTGTTTTTGATATATTCCTTTAGTTTTGGTTGCTCAGCTTATTGGCTACTGAGTGAATAAATGAACAGATGGATAAATGAATGAATGACTGTTGCTTATATTAGGATGCACTGAGATTCAAACTTAAGGCTTTTAAAAATTGAATTCTTTCTAAGCTTTTTACATATCAGATATAAAAAAATCAAACTCTTATAACGTCTTATTACCTTTGGAAGGTATATAGCAGTAGGTGGCCGATTATTCGGTAGCACTTAGTTATGTTAAGGTCTTGTGTTGACATTAACACCGCTCTTCCTGTTTCCTGCTACCTCCAAAGCTACAGCAAGTGAAGAGTGTCACCAGTGTCTATCCTTTACTTGTTAGGCCCCTAACCTCCTTTTAATCTGTTAGTGGCTTCATGACCTGCTCAAAACCTCAGCCAGCTGTTCTGCTGAGAAGGTGCTGAAAATGCATTCATACTTAGGTGTAAGGAGTTGCTGAGTTGGCTATATGCTGGCTTCCAGGGACATTTTTGCTTTAACAGCAAAAGTGCCTGAGTTCAAAGAAGTAATGACTTCATGGTGGAGTTTGGGCGTCTGAAGCAGGCAAATATCAAAGGAGATTTCCTTAGGAAGGGGCTCCCCAGCTCCCTGGAACCATGCTGGGCCGCGTGGGTGGGAGACTGTTAATTTGCCTGCGATGGTGAATGTGAAAGCATGAACTGTAAGGCACCATGCAAATGCGAACCGCTATTGTTATCATTATTCTTTAATCACTGCAAATAATGACAATAGACTTGTAAAATCTTCTTAAAAGATTATGTACACACACAGATGCTTCTGCTGTCCTTATCAAATTATCTCATTATAATTGGAATTTCTTGAGCATCTCAGAGGGTCGGAAGCAATCCTCACACATCAGACAGACACATTTCTAAAAACCAAAGGGTTAGTTGCTCACAGCGCATTTATTCTTTTTCTCCTTTCTACTACCACCTGTCCAGAAGCATTTCTGCTTCAGATTCTATCAATCCCATCTTGCAATTGAGGCAGAAACTCCAGCCTGGCTTGAGCTTTTTTTTGTGCTAGAAATGATAAGAAACAGCTGTCCTCAGATTAATGCCATCATCCCTGTTATGATTCAGCCATTCAGCTTGTGGCAGCAATTGCGTGTTAGATGAATGTCTTTCTAAATTCAATCACCCCAAAATAAATACATTGCAGTAGCCTCATTAAACAAAATTGGATGCAAGGAGAGGATGGGACTGACTGATAGGAAATGAGAAAGAAGTAGGATATTTCAAAGCTGCACGCATCCAATTGCCCTCCAGAAACCTCTTCTAGGCCCTTGTTCAGCTTTAGCACATTTAGTTGTTTTTTTTTTTTTTAAAAGATGCTTATGTATGTGATAATACTTTCTCCAAAGAGGGATCTTTTTTAAAAATGACATAAAATAAAGTATATTCATATGACCAGATAGTCATACAAAATAGGCCAATATGCAGATCTTCTGTATGACATTTAGTATGTATTGTCCTGATCTTCAGTAGATCATTCAAGTATTGTAAAGTCTAACCACATGGTAGACACTGTGTTAGGTGCTGAGGGGATGTTCAACTGGATTCATTCATCCAATGTATATGTGCTGAGACCTACTTTGTGCTGTGTCCTCTGCGCATTGTTAGAGGTACCGCCATGAACCAGACACGCTCTGGTTGGAAATGGTGCCTTATCTCTGTAAGGACACTGAAAATCTTCAGGCAGGAGGCAGCACTTGGGTTGAACTTTGAAGTCTGTGAAGAGTTTTGAAGTAAAGGCCCTTCTACACTAAGAAAACAGTGTAATGAAGATCATACATTTTGGCGAGGGGCTAGGGACTAGGAAGAACAGAAGCACACAGGGGAGTTGTAGATACAGCTGGACACATAGGTGTCCAGCTGAGCTAAGGACTTTGAATTTACTCTGTAGGCACTTGGGAGCCATTGCAGAAATGGTATGATTAGAATTGTGCACAAGGAAATTCAATCCAATGGCAGGTTATAGATAGAATTGATTGGAGATAGGAGGCTTTAGAGATGGGAGTGTATTTAGGAGACCATCACAAAAGTTCAGGCCCAGGATAAACAAGGGTCTAAGGTAGGACTGTGGCAAATAAGCATTGGAGACACAAACATTAATTATTAAAAGGGGAAAAAAATCAATGACTCTGTGACTGTGAGTGTTTTATGCTCACTGTGTTCCTCTGGGCATTAGATTTATTTTTATAGATTACAACAATGTGGGAGAGACGTGTGTATTGTTCAGGGTCCCAGCGGGAAACAGAATCTAACGGAGGTGGCTCAAGAGAATCTAATGAAGGCAGTACTTGCAGAGGTGTGGGTAGGGTCAAGGAAACCAACAAGGGAGTTGTGAGGCATCTGGAGATTAGCAAGAGTAGGAAGCTGTTAACACTCCTAAGGGGTAAGTTGGGGGGGAACAGTATTGCCAATTTCCAGTGAGAGCTGGAGCCATGGAGGAGGGGCCACCCAGCAGGTGCTGTGGTCTAGGAAGCAGGAAGGGAGCAGGAAAGGAATAA
The DNA here is from genome assembly GCA_963575035.1 of Avahi laniger. NCBI lineage: Eukaryota > Metazoa > Chordata > Mammalia > Primates > Indriidae > Avahi > Avahi laniger. The sequence continues at coordinate 5,998 of CAUYSK010040406.1, read as the reverse complement.
CCTACCTGTCTTAGTTACTGCCCTTTGATCTCCTGCTGGTTCCTTTCATTGGTCAAGCTCACCTAACAGGTGACTAGGTGACTAGGTGATGCAGTTATAGAGGTGGGCCTTTAAGGGGACAGAGCAGGAGAAAAATGGGCAGAAATATATATGGGGGAGAGGGAAACGGGGACTAAATGGAGAAAAACCAACATAGAGCACTACATTTTGCCATATTCTAGGTGATATTTAATATCTTGGAGCTTCTTGAATCCTAGAGATTTCAGACAGAGGGGTTTCTTTTGAAACCTGATTCCAATATGATCATTATCACACACTTGATAATCAAAGCTAATAATAAAATCTAAATAATGAAGAGTGAGGGCACATAATTTGTTGAATCTTGATGATATTAATTCCTGCTGTGCCTACTTTGTAAGGTTATTATGAAAATAAATTGAGATAAAGAATGTAAAATTTTTTCAAAATTAATTTTTGGTATAAATCACTGAAAAGGTTTGAAAGGTTATTTTTGTCCTCTGGAATCATCCCATTTTTGTTTTGGTGCCCTCCACCTGACCAGCACAGTGTTTGGCCCAGAGGGTTGCTCAGTCAATGTTTATGGCAATGAATTAAGTTGAAATGAATTCTGAACACACACACTCTTTCTCTCATGATTCATGCATGGTGTCTTTCAATCAGCTTTGTTACTGAGGGACTTTTTACCTTCTTCAACATGCTATACCCTTCAACAGCATGTCAGGAAAAAATTAAGACCACTCAGGATTAAAATAGTTGGGAAATATTTAACTTCGCTCATCAAGGGAAAATTCCTTCATATGTTCTTGAAGTGAGACATTGTTAGAATAATGACCAAGTATCCCAGGTCTGAACATGGGATTCCTTAACTGAGTTTACTAGTTTCCTTTCATAGCTTTAAACAGCTGCATACACTGTGATTTGGAGGAGGTAGCAGTTTGAAAGATGAAAAGCGCTGGGAAGCTGTTTGAAATCTCTAAATCCCATGTGTGAAAAGACTCAGTTCTTACACTGTAATTGCTTTTCTTATTTTGATCCTCAGGGGTAGGCCCTAAATGAGATAATATTCTGATTCCATCTGTAATACTGATGATTTTGCCTCCGCATTCAGATCTCTGATTTTGTGAAGTATGTTAGATGAAGTACTGGCAGAGGGCTCCCTGCTGGGAAGACATCTGAGGGAAGTCCTACATATTGCTTGCTTCATTGAGCATGGTAGACTCCTGTACCCTTGGAGGTGCTCCCCATTTACAGACATCAGCACGAATAAATGAAGCCAACCAAGCGCCTATCTCTCCTGAACTCTGGACAGTTCCTAAATGCTTAGAGGGTCAGCTGGCCATTCCTGGGTGCTATTGATATAATTGATTTAAATTGCTTTCAGAGCCAAAAGACCTGGAGAAAATGTGTAAGGAGCTGAAGGAAGTGTGGGCGTGGAGCATGGAGAAGAGAGAACTGGTGTGACGCAGTTTTCACCGTTCAGTCATCTGGTGGGGTGGGGTGGGGTGGGGGAGTCTCTCCTGTGTCCATAGCTTTGCCTCTCCATGCCCAGCATGCTCCTCTGCACTTGGCTGGCTGTGAGCAATGCTACTCAAAGTGTGGTCTGCAGATCATCAGCAGCAACAGAAACACCTGGAAGCTTGTTAAAAATGCATATTATGGGCTTCACCGCATACATTCCAAGTCAGAATCTTTGGGGGCTGGGAGCCTGAAATCTGTGTTTTAGCAAGGCCCGTAGGGGATATGTGTGCACTTCAAAGTTTGCGAAGCACTGGTTTAGAGTACAGATATTGCTTTGCAGGTGATCGCAAGTGCGTCTTCATTCCCTTTAGCGTAACAGAGATTCACACGTAACTGGGCTTTCAGAGTCATCACGAGTTATTCCACCTTCCAGCTCATCTTTGCTAACTCAGTGTTTCCTACATTTCCCCAGTCATTTCTTTCTGCTGCCACCGTCCTGCAGAAGCATGGTCCTTTCACATTCCGCTCCTTCAACTCCAATTGGAAACTACTGTCTTCAAGGACCCATTCATTCCAGCCTAAGCCCCTTACTTCAGTTCCCCAAGTTGTAGAATTTCCCTCATCTCTCTTTCCTGGTTCAAAGGCCATGTTAAATCCCCAAGACACCTCTTTGCTCCCCCTTAAATCTTAAGTTTACTTTTTTATCCTCTGCCTTCTATTTTAATTTCTTTTCTTTTCTTTTTTCTTTTTGTTATTCTTTTATTTCTTTTTTCTTTAGTCCCCTCAGAGTGGACACATATTCTTCTTCGATTTCCGAAATAGCTCTCCTAACAAAGTATTATTTCTTACTCTTTATATTTCTGGCACCTTCCCATGTCACAGTCCACGTGAGTCTTAAGAGTTAGGGTTTTCTCTTTTTATCTCCAGTCATTATTGGATTTTCCTTTTAAACAGCTCAATTTTATTTCATCATGCCTTTCCCCAAGTGGGTTGGTCATTCTTAATCTCTTTAGTTTTGAGATGCTGAGTACTGGAGGACTTGTACTTAGGTGCTGTGATAAAGTTGCCAGATTTTGGTTGGGAACAGATATAGCCTATTCTGGCTACAAAGTAATGGGAAGAATGGGTCATCTTAAGAATTATCAGCAGAGTCCAACCAGGTTTAAACTCAGCTCAGTTTGACAAACTTTATTGGGTGCACAAACAATAAGGCATGTATTAGGTGCTCAGGAATAGGGCAATTACAGGAATAGGGCACACTTAAAAGCAGAATAAGGCTCAGACAAAAAGGAAAACCCAGTACCAGCAGACCCCAGTTACTAATGAGGCCTGCTCTCTTGTACGTAGTAAACATTCAAGAAAATCTGTGTTAAATGAAAAAAATAATTTTCAGACCTGCAAGTTTTTGCTTATGTATGTCTTTTCACCCGATTGCTGTGAGTTTGGATTTCCATAGAAGGCTTTTTGTAGTGCTCCATGGTGCAAGGCTGTGTGCACCAATACTTCCAGTCCTAGTTTTCTTTCTTCTGCTTCTGTGATAATGGATGAGGCAGCAGGATGGAGTTTTACTGGAAAGTGTGAAGGAAACTCTTGGACTCAGGACAAAAGAGAACTTGTAAACATATTAGTCTTTGGGGAAATCTTACTGCAAATTGCTCTGAAGAATGTAGAGAGAAGAAGGACAGAGAAAAAGAAAGGAGGAGAAAAGTGGAATCAAGTTTTAAAAGCAAATAGAAATAATAGCTTAGATTGGATGGCTTTGCTTCATTAATAGGCCTAGTGGTCCAAGGAGTCTTATTTGATTATTAGCAACTGTATTTAAAATTTAAATGTAAAAAAATTTTATGGATACAAAGTGCTTATCACTCCTGTTTGGGTTCTCAAGTAATGTAGCTACCTGATAGGAAGCCACTTGTAGCACAGTGAGAAGAAGGGACTTAGGCCTGACTTTACCATAATCTTAGTGTGTGATCTTTGGCAAGCCCCTTCCCTTCCTGGTGCTCCAGTTTCTTCTCCATAAAATGAGTAGTTTAGATCAGGTCAGTGGTTCTAAATGTGTGGTCTCTGAACCAGCACCATCAGCATCATCTAGGAACTTGTTATTAATAGAAATTCTACTACATCAGAAATTCGGGGGTGGGGCCCAGAAATCTGTCTTTTAACAAGCCCTCCAGATAATTCTGATGCACACTCAAGTTTGAGACCCACTGGACTAGTCATTCTGTGTTTTTATAAATGAGGAAACTGAAACCCACACAAAGCAGATGTAGGCAGTTGAGGCACATGTCGGCGCTTGAGGCCACTCATCCACAGCTGTTTGGTCATGGAGCAGAGTGGGGGCTGTTCTATATGGAACTGACAGAGTCACAGCCCCCGTCCTTCCCTTATGCCAGTACTAGATGATCCATCATGGGTGCACCAAGTGTATGCCCAGGGCACTAGCAATGAAGGGCCACCTGCCAACATTATTTTGTTTGGAAAACATTTGATACTTGATGCTTTCCAAAAAATATTAAAGTAATCCTCAAAGGAAAAATCAGAACTTTATTGGACCTCTTTATATTTAGTTTATAGTTTAGTGCTTCCTAAAAATTTTTTGAAATTCTCAGGGCAGGAATGGGGACATGGTGGGCCCATTTCAGGGCCCATTTCAGGGTTTAGGATATTTGAAGTTCTCCATCCTGCCCTCCCTTCCTACTTGCTTCTCCTTGAGGCATGCAGTAAGTAACTTACTATCTTAGTTCATTTGGGCTGCTATAACAAAATACTACAGACTGGGTGGCTTATGAATAATAGAAATATATTTCTCAGAGTTTTGGAGGCTGGAAGTCCAAGATCAGGGTACCAACATGGTTGGGTTCTGCTGAGGGCCCTTTTCTGGGTTGTAGACTACTGACATCTTGTTGTCTTTTCAGCCCCTTTTCAGGGCACTAAGTCCATTCCTGAGGGTTCCACTCTCATGACCTAATCACCTGCCAAAGGCCCCACCTCCTCATACCATCACTTAGAGATGAAGTTTCAACATCTGAATTTTGGGGAGACACAAGCATGCAGTTCATAGCACTTACTATACTTCATTGACTCTAGGAAGCACATCTTTTGTACCTCTGAGATTGGGATGTGTCTTACAATTGATGGTGCCTTAGATCCAATGAAATGTGGTATATTATTGGCACTGTGATGTTCCTTAGAAGCTATTCTATGTCAGATTTTCACCCATATATTTTTCTGACATCTAAAACTCTCTTTTGTGCACACTAAAAACCAGGTGAAAAAAAAAACTGTCTTATAACCCCTGTGCCTGGATTTAGAGTTCATATTGGCCAGGGTGCATCATGGTTTAGGCATTCTGACAAAGCCAAACAGAAAGTATCTAGTTGGTTCTTTGGAGAACTCCCATGATTATGGTGACCCCTACGTTAGTCAATGCTGGGAATGACCAGCTTCCTCGAAGTAGCTTGACTATTTCTGGGCAATGACTAATGTTCTGGAAGACAATGTGGTAGGTTGAAAAGGCAGTAAATTCACACCCTGACCTCGAGGAGCTCACGTTCTGTGGGCATGACACAAATATCAACAATTATAATCCAATGTGCTAAGCGCTGTAATAGAGGCAAATAGAAACTCCTACAAAAGAGAGAAATTAAGTCTGTCTGGATTTGTTAGATGTGACTTCACAAAGGAGGTGACATTGCCTGAGTCTTGAGGAAGAGGAGATGTTCACTAAGTGGAAAAGGAGAGAAGGAACAGCGTGTTCAAAAGCACTTCAGGTGCACTTACAATAGGTGAATTTTGTGGTATGTAAATTGTACCTCAATAAAACTGGTTAAAAAATTAAAACAGGAAAGTGCTTAGAGCCTAAAGTGCAAGGTATGTTTGGGAAATGACAAGAAAATCTTTGAGGCCAGCAAAGAGGGTGCTTGTGGGAATGGCGAGAGATGAGGTAGGGGGTTTGGTTGTATTCAGATTCTGAAGTTTTGGGTGTCATATTGAGTGGTCAGAAACTTAGGAGAGAGAGTTGAGTAGAAGGTAGAGATTTGGAAGTCAGCGGGATAGACTGTGAAGCTGTGGGATCTGTTGCTGTCAGCCAGAAACAGTTGCTATCATTTAGCATTAAAAGTAACTCTAATTTTCTTGGCAACCTGGGCAAAAAGAAGTATGTGATGAGTTAGATAGCTTTCATTAACCAATAAAGGAAAGCATGTCTGTTTGTCAAAAGAGACAAGTTATTTTCTTAGCACTAAACTCTAAGGAGTTTCCAAAGTGCATCTTGATATTGGATTCACTGAGCAATACAGATTAAAATAATAATTTCACAAATTACACATTTCTCTATATTAATTCTTGAGTAAAACTTAAGATCATAATTTTCATCATTTTCTCCCGATAACAAAAGTAATACATGTTCATTACAATACATATACTGGTCATAGAAAGAAGAAAGTAAGATTGCTGGTCATACTAGCACCTAATGATTTTGTATACCGAGATAGACTATACAGCATGTACAACAATGGAA
>CAUYSK010040405.1:0-70319 GCA_963575035.1 Avahi laniger | reverse complement strand
ATTTCTTTCTATTTTTAGCAGAGACGGGGTCTCGCTCTTGCTCAGGCTGGTTTCGAACTCCTGAGCTCAAACAATCCGCCCGCCTCGGCCTCCCAGAGAGCCAGGATTACAGGCGTGAGCCACCGCGTCCGGCCCTGTATTTATTTTTTATTGTCTGATGCCCTCCACTAGAATGTAAGCTTCATGAAGGCAGAAATGTGTGTTTTGTTTATTGATATACCCCAAGTATCTATCGGAATGTCTCAGACATGGCTAAAATGTATGTACAAAGATATATACTACAACATTGCTACAACAAAAGATTAAAAAAAACTGAATGCCCATGAATACAGGATTGGTTAAATAAATTATGGAGCAATCACACAGGGGTATGTTAAACAGTACTTAAATAAATGAAGCAGTAATCCTATTTCCAGTACAGCCAACAAGCTCTGATAGCACCAATTCTCCTACAAGAAACTAAACTCTGAAAAAATATAAAAAACAATTATCTAAACATTCAGAAAAGTGAACAAAACAGGTGGATACTGGAGGGAGTTAACATGTGGAAAAAGAGAACAGCATAGGATGAGTTTGTCATTTCAAAAGCTTCAATTTGAAGGCAGGCCCCAGTCTGTTCCACATGGGGCAGCTAAAATGCCATTAGAGAACACAAAGTCCTACTGGCTTGAAAACCCAGAGATAAGGGCTCAGAGCAACCACTGTCACTGGAGTATGAAGGGGGAAAACATAGAAATAAAAGATCTAGAAAGGAAGAGCATCATATTTGTGTAAAAAACTCTGTCCAAATCTCCATCTTACCCCTGACCCACACACACACCTGGGACACACTCATAGCAATCCAGCTAAGAGACTGAAATTTGAGCTGTCATCCAGTGCAGAAAACAATTTTGTTGGTAGACTCCAACAAATTAACTGCCTGCTTTAAAAAAAATTATTACACTTCAAAGGGACATTATAGAATCCAGTTTCTACAATATATAATTTATAATGTGCAACATATGAAGAAGCAGGAAAAAATGATCCATTTTTCAAGAGAAAGACAATCGACAGAAACTAACCCTGAAATGAACCATATGCTAGATTTAACCTCAAAGTTATACTATGCTCAAAGAGTTAAATGAAAATGCTTTTAATGAATAAACGAATGAACAATCTCAGCAGAGAACGGTAACTATAAAAAAAAACCAAACAGAAATTCTAGAATATGATATTCAAATTTAAAATTTACTATTACAGACATAACAGCAGAAAGGAGATGACAGAAGAATCAAGATTAATCAACAGAAATTATATAATCTAAAGAATATAGAGAAAAAAAGACTGAAAATAATGAACCAGGTCTTAGGGCCTGTGAGACAATATTAAAAGGTCTAACAGAAGGAGAGGAGTGAGAAAAATATTAAAAGACACAAGGGCCAAAGTCATCTTTTGGTAAAAGATGTTAGAGATATATTTACCTATTCAAGCAGCTCAGTGAACTAGATTAATATTAATATAAAGAAATCCATACAAGATACATTCCAGTTGAATTGCTAAAAACAACATATTGGATACAGGGAATAATTCAAATGATGGCTGACTTACCATGAGATAAAACTGGGGCCAGGAGACAGTGGAACAATATCTTTCAAGGCTGAAAGTAAAACGGCTACCAACACAGAACTTTATATTCAGTGAAAAATCCTTCAGAATTGAAGGTGAAATAAAGACATTTTCAGTTAACGAAAATTAAGAGAATTCATTGCCAACAGACCTGCATTATGAGAAATACTACAGTAAGTTCAGGCTGATGGAAAGTGAAGCCAGATGCAAACCTGGATCTTCAGAAAGAAATGAATAGCCTGAGAAATGGTAAACATGTGGACAAATGTAAAAGACTGGTTTTTTTCCTCTTAATTTCTTTAAGATACATATAACACTGTGGGGTTCATAATCTATGTAGATCTAATACACACAACAACTATAGTAAAAAGGATGGGCTGCAGTTTAAATAGACCTATATGGTTGCAAGGTTTCTAAAATTTATTAAGCTATAAAAAATGACACAGCTTCCTATATAGTAATATAAAATGATCTTTAAGGTATATTTCGAAGGAAAAAAAACCAGATTCAGAACATTGTTACAGAATGATACTTAAAGTAAATATATACATACAGCCAGAGAATATCCTGAAAGGATATACATGAAACTGCAGAAGACAAGGGCACAACTGGGTAGCTGGAATGCAGGGGTGGTATAATATTTACATTAATATTCAAATTTTTTCATTTAGTACTATATAAAATACAAAAGGATTAAATACACACAAAAATTAAAAAGTAAAGGCTCTTGAGAAGTTCTACAATAAGAAAACATTTAAACTTTCCTTGATCCAGCATTTCCCACACCTGTATGGCCAGAGGAAACTGACTGCTCTCCTTTTTTCAAATAATAGCTCTTTCTTTCTTAACAGTGACTGGTGTTGCTTAGACCATATCAAAAAAACACTGATTTTTTTTTAAATCATTTTTTTTATTAATTGGACCAACTAAATCCAATAAGAATACTACTCATTTGAGATAGTCCTTTAAAAAAGACTTAGTCCATCCGAGAAATTTCAAATAATAATTGCAATTTCGCTGACAGTTTAACAAAGCTGCATCCACTAAAATTCTAGGCTTGATATTTTCCAAGATATTCCTAAATTTAGCCACTATCCCATGACTTACTTATTTTTAAAATCTCTTCATTAGGTATCTCTGCCATTCCTGTCCAAACTGAATGATACTGGCTATAAATATTTCTGAAAATACAAAAAATTCTGACTGAACACACAAATGGTTCCACAAGAAAATGTCACGGTATATTTTCAATTGCTAAAAATATGAACTATAACCATTATTTTGGTACAAAAAAGAAAAAAAAGCCCACAAATTCTTTCGGGTTAAAGTTCAACTGATATTATTTACAATGTGTCCATCTTGGTTTTAATAATTTAACAGTTTGACAGGAAAAATTTTTTCTATGTGATAATACTCTAATTTCACCAGTTCCTTTGAGTTTTTATTTATTTTTTTTTTATTTTTTGTAGAGACGGGGTCTTGCCATGTTGCCCAGGCTCGTCTTGAACTCCCAGCCTCAAGCAGTCCTCCTACCTTGGCCTCCCAAAGTGCTGAGATTACAGGGATGAGCTACCGTGCCCAGCCTCCTTTGAGTTTTTAAATCCACTTGCCAATCGTATTTTATAGTGTATTTTACTCAACTTGTATTTGTACCTACGCTAATAAAGAATAAGACCACAATTTATGAATATCCAGAAATTCTTTATTCATGGAAATTGTGTACAATGCTTCTACGCTCTCTGAAGGATGTGATCCTAGTTTCATTTGTGCTAACAAGGAGAATTTATTATTAAAAGATCTGCAAGAGGAATGACATGCTAAATTGAAAGACATGGAAGCCTAGTAACATTCAGCTAATTTCCTTCTTCTTAAGGATAAAGATAGTATGTTAGTGAGTATACTTGGTACCCTCATTATCTACAACCCTCTCACATCACTCAGGATAAAAATAAATGTCTATATTATGACTAAAACTAAAAATTACATTGAAAAGGACATGTTTAGCACCTTAGAAGTACCTATATATTTAAAGCTACTTCTTTAAAATTTCATGTTTTAGATGCTGGAACAAGATAGAAATAATTCTATAATCTTTGTTCCGATTTGTTATTACTTTTATCTCCCACAAATCACAAAATTTGCAAAAAGAAGTAAATACATTCACAAAATTATTCAATATTTGGAAACAAAAATTTAACCAAGCCTCTTAAGAACCAATAAAAGAACTAACAAATAGAATACATAACAGATATTTAAAATTATATAAAATTAAACTGGTAGCAACATTCAAATCAAAGAAGTGAGGTATTTATGAGTATTTACTCCAGTATGTTAAGAAAAAAATAAATTAATTCACTAGACCAACTAAATACAATAAGAATGCTACTCTGTTGTTAATATGATCATTTGAAATAATCATTTTTAAAAAGGTCTTAGTCTATCAAAGTCAATTTCAAATATAACAAAGTTTTCCTCATGAATCAAGTATATGGGGAAAACATAAAATTATTCAAAATGTTTATTCTATAAAGAAATACTTCTCAAACCCAAGTGCTTTTTATCACAATATATGACATCATATACTGTTTACCGATCAACGGGAAAAAGGAAGGAAATTAAAATAAAATATACATCTTCTACCAGAAAAAAAGAGAAGAATAGAACTGGCAGGGATAAATAAATGGAAATTGTTAGAAGGCACAGATTTAGAGAATTGGTTATGCATAAAACACAATTCCCTATATTTTATACACTTACACTTATAAAATAATCCTCAAAACTCTATTACTCATTAATATAGACGAGGGGTCTGCAAACTTTCTGAAAAGAGCCAAATAGTAAATATTTTAGGCTTTGCAAGCCATAAGGTTTCTGTCACACATTGTCAACACTGCTGTTGTAGTGTGACTGCATCCACAGACAATACATAAACAAGTGAGTGTGGTGGTGCTCCAATAAATCTTTATTTATGGACACTGAAATCTGAATTTCATATAATTTTCACATATCACAAAATCATCTTCTGTTGATTTTTTTCAATAATTTTTTCAATGTGCAACCTTAGATCATGGGCCATACAAAAATAAGTAGCCCTGGGTTTGGCCCATGGGCTGTTGTTTGCCAACCCCTGATCTAGAAATACATGAAAAGTAGTTACTAGAAATACTTTCCAAACACTCTTTTTAATAACTGAGCACCAATAATGTTGCATTTTTACTAGGACATTATTTTCCCCATATACTAAGTTCTAAAACAGTATTATCTGCCAAAATAATGAATGAACCAAAGCTAATAAAGCTAAAATGAAGTATTCTTAATATTTCAAAGCCACGAAAAAGAGGCAATAAAAGGACAGAAAAGTTTTATTTCATTACACATTCCTAGATCATAAATTTCACAAAGAATTAAACTTACTCTATGTAATATTTGCCCAATGAGCTACATGAAGTTATTAGTTATATTTATGCCAAATTTAGAACTTCATTAACCCCAAATTTAATAAAGTATTAAAATGTGGCCACAAGAATATTGGCATTTTCATAGTTAATACTGTTCCATATGATAATACTGAAATGTCTTAGAAAAATCAAAGGAAAAAAGTCATGGAAACAGTACTCTAGTTGTAGCTTAACTTTAACTAGTTGTTAAGATCTTGAGCAAATCATGTAAGCCAGCATTTCCTAAAGTCTGCCCTCTGTATCCACAGATTTTTCATTAACGTAACAGGATTCATGGCCAATGGAGTCTGGGAAATATTATACATTACATACATTTCTAGAAGGTTTACAATGTACATAAGCATATCATAAATTCTGAGAAGTCCTGCAGTAAATAAATCTGTTGGTTTATTCTAGTGCTGTCCAAACTTACTCAATTACTTTTTCTGTGCAGTACTTATTAACATCCCAAAAAACTAAAATTCCTTAAAACACACCTTAGAAATTTTTCTAATCTCTAATAGGGATAAGATAAACATCCCTTCAGGTTGTAAATTTTAAAATACTGTAAAGCTATCTCAAGCAGTAATTTTGTGAAAGGTATTCAAATATTAAATTCAGGCTTATAAACCTAAACCCTCTGGATCAAATGTACTTCTTTATGCTCCCACAACACTATAACCTTCCTTTTCTAGAGGAATTATATTTATTTTTTTATTTTTTTTGGTTAGGGTTAGGATTAGGGTTAGGGTCAGGGTTAGGGTTAGGGCGGGTTCGCCCTAGAGCAATTATATTTAAATAGAAATCATCTCTCTAACCTTTTAGACACATTCCTTAAGTGGGAGACAGAATCATGCTCTACTTGTCCTTGTCTCTTCGATGTCTACCAGAATGTCTGGATCATTAAATGTCTTTTGGTTTTGTTTTTGTTTCTATTGTCTTCCAATAATCTCCCACTTGATCTACCCATAATCACTCTTGCCCTTCTATTGCTTCTCATGCAAATGTGGTCAGGTCTCCTATTTAAAAACTTCCATCTGCTACTGCTCTGAAGATGAACACCAAATTTCTTAGGATGGCCCTGGAGGACCGAGCCTCCGCCTATCCTCTCCAGCTTTATCTCATATTATTGCTCCTTTTTGTTTTATCTATCATACTTTAGCCATACAAGTCCTAATAAAGATGAAACTAAGTGGTACAGAGAAAAAAGCAGGGCAGGGCCTGGGGAATGTCAGGGTGAGGTGGGGTCCAGTCTTAAATAGGGTGGCCATGAAAGGCAAGACTGAAAAGGTTATATTAGACCTTGGCAAGTGAGAGGGAACAGAAAATAAATACCTCCTAAGATGGGAGTGAGTATGCCTGACTTGTTTGGAAAATGAAGCTGATATGGCTGGAGTGAAGCTGGCACGGTGGAGAGCACTGGTGAAGTCAGAGAGGTAATGGAGGTCTGGAAGAGTAGGGCCTTTTAGGGTACCGTATATGCAGTCAACGCCCATATTTACTTCTCTATTCGAGATCTCTCCTCCGAGTCCAGCCTCCTATAACAAACACATACTTGACAACTCCTCTTGCATGTCTTACAGACATGTCTATGCCTGAAGTCTTAACTATACTCCAAATCTGTTTCTCCTCCATTCATTCCCTTCTCAGTAAATGGCAATAACCTCTACCCATTGGCAATCCGAAAGCTTTTCCCACTAAATTTAGAATAGACATAAAAATCCAATTAAACATTCTCCACGCTAGGTAGCTATATTCTTTGGTCAGCATAGAAAACATAATGAAGAACCTAATCCCACCTATATAGTACGCCACTAAGGATTACTGCCCATGCACACATTACATGCATACAGGAAGTAAATCACTTACATCTGATTCCCACATGGGGTATTCCTACAGGGGCAGAGGCTACGTAAAGTGGGACATTAAATCTAGGTGTCCTCTAAAATTTCAAATGTCCATCTAAGACAAAATGGTACATGTACCTAGGGTTTAGCTCTAATAGCAGCTTCAAGTTAAGAGGTAGTACAGAGGAGGAGGCTCCTTACGGACTTTGACAACGTAAGTCTAAAAGTGGGAGGTCCACTGCATGCTAGAGTGATGTCCCAAATAGCTGTTCTTTTATACTCTCTAAAAAGAGATGGAACTATACAGACTAGGAACTACTGCTGTGTGTGAAAACTTCCCCATGTTTATTTGTGCTACTGTCTGTTACTTCACAGTAAGTAGCAACAAACTCCATGACAAAAATAACAATAAATTATGGTGTATTACTACAGTGGAATACCATACAAATTTATTAGATAGATGTATATTTAGACACATGGAAATTCTTATATTTTGAAACGAAAGGGGAATATATAATTTGCATAAATATATACGCTCATATAAAATATTAGTAGCAGCACCTCTGGGAGATGAAATAGATAATTCTTTAAACCAAAGGTTTATAAGGGCTTGTCCCAGAAAATAGGAGAAAAGCAAGGAACTAAGAAGGCAAAATGAAAAATTAGGCATGGATTTTGAAAGTATGTTTTACTAAATTTATTCAACAAATTTAAAAGAAGTGAAACCATATGTAGTACATTATGACAACAATGGAATCAGACTATAAACATCAATAACAAAGAGAGAGGAAAAATCTCCAAACACTTGGAAACTACACAATGCACTTCTAAAATAATTCAAGGGTCAAAGAGGAAGTATTGAGGAAAAATTTTTAAATATACTAAACTGAATGAAAATGAAATATGACATATTGAAATTTGTGAGATACAGCTAAAGCAATGTAGAGGGAAAAATTTATACCACTAAATGCGTTCATTAGAAAAGAAGCACTTTGGGATGTCAAGGTGGGAGGATCTCTTGAGGCCAGGAGTTCAAGATTGGCCTGTGCAACATAGTGAAATCCTGTCTCAACAACAACAACAAAAAAAAACTAGCGAGGCATGGTGGCACATACTTGTAGTCCTAGCCACTTGGGAGGCTAGAGGGTCCCTCAAGCAACAGAATCCCTCAAGCCCAGGAGTTCAAGGCTACAGTGAGCTATAATTGCGCCACACTGCCCTCCAGCGTGGGTGAAAGAGAAAGACCATTCAGCATAAATGGGAGTATAAAAGAACAGAAAAAAAAAAAAAACGAAAAGAAAGAGTGAGACCCTGTCTTAAAAAAAAATTGAATAAAAAAGAGGAAAAGTCTCAAATAAATAATCTAAGTAAGCTCCCACTTCAAGAACAAAGAACAAGAAGAGTAAAGTAAATCCAAGAAAAGAAATCAATAAAACTGGAAACAGAAATATAGAAAAAAGCAATGAAACAAAATCCTGGTCCTTTAAAAAGGTCAATAACATTGACAAACCTCCAACAAGACTGAGAAACAAAATAAAAGAAGACACAAACTATCAAATATCAGGAAAGAAACAGGGCTACCACAATAGAGCCTGTAGACATGAAAATGATAATAAAGGAATAGTAAGAACTCTACATACATGAATTTGACCACTTAGACAAAAAGGACCAAATTCTGAAAAAGCACAAATTAGCACAATTTACTCAGTATGAAGCAGACGACCTGAAAAGCCCTACAAGTATTCGAGAAATTGAATTCACAAATTTAAAATTCCTGAAAAAAAATCTCCAGACTCAGATGGTTTTAGAGAAGAATTCTTCCAAACTTTTAAAGAGTTAACATCAACTCTCCACAACCTCTTTCAGAAAACAGTCTATGGCTAAACCACCCTGAACGCACCTGATCTCGTGTGATCTTGGAAGCTAAGCAAAGTCGGGCCTGGTACTCAGATGGGAGAAAAACAGAAGAAAACACCTCTCAATTCTGCTAATGGGTACTATCAGTACTACCCTGATATCAAAAAACAGAAAAAGAGTTAGAAAAATAAAAAACTACAGACAAATAATCTTCATGACTACAGAGGCAAAATCCTTAATAGAATATTAGCAAGCAGAATTCAGCAACATACCTAGGGAATGTCTGAGTGTGGCCAAGTGGCATTTATTACAGGTATAAAAGGCTGGTTCAATATTCGAAAATCAATCAATGTAATCTAACTATCATACATTAACAGGTGAAAAAAGACAAAGCATATGACCAGTTAACTGCTGCAGCAAAAGCATTTAACTAAATTCAACACCCATTAATGATAAAAATTCTCAAAAAACTAGGAATAAAGAACATGCTCAATTTGATTTAAAAATATTTATTAAAAAACCCACAGCTAAAATCAGACTTAATGGTGAAAGACTGAATGTTTTCTCCCCAAGATCAATAACCAGGCAAGGATATCCACTCTCACCACTCTTCTTCAACATTGTGCTCGAAGATACGGCTGGTGCAATAAGGCAAGAAAAGGAAATAAAAAGCAAAGAGATCAGAAAGAAAAAAAATAAAACTATCCCTATTTGAGGATGGCATGATTTTCTATGTAGAAAATCCCAAAAAGTGTATTTTTTAAATTGTCTAGAACTAATAAGTGAGTTCAGCAAGGTCATAAAATGTAAGATCACAATATAAAAATTAACTGTATTTCTACATACTAGCAATGAACACATGGAAACTGAAAGTAAAAATACAAGACAAGACTCATTCTAAAATTTATATGGGCAAAGAAAGTAGGAAAACCTGAATTTTAAAAAAGAATGAACTATGAGGAGCCACCTTATATTATTTTAACACTTATTATATAGCTTCAGTCATGAAGACTGTGTGGAATAGACAAAGAGATACAGAGATCAAGAGAACGTAACAGAGAACCCAGAAACTGAGCCACTCTAGTATGGCCAACTGATTCTTTACCAAGGTGAAAAAGGAATCCAATGGAGGAAGAATAGTCTATTCAACACAACAAATGGTGCTGGAACAATTGAATATTCATAGGCAAAAAGAAAAAAAAAAGAACTTTAAACGTGACATTAATAAAAAGAAAGTAACTCAAAATGTAGATTTAAAGGTAAATCATAGAACTTTTAGAAGAAAACCTAGGAGAAAATCTTTGGGGATCTAGAGTTTACTGAAGAGGTTTAGATGTGACACCAAAAGCATACTCATAAAAGAAAAAAAGTTGATAAACTGAACATCAAAATTAAAAACTTTTGCGTTCTGAAAGACCATGTTAAGAAGATGAAAAGACAAACTATAAAGAGGGAGAAACGGTTTGGAAACCATGTATCTAACAAAGGACTCATATATGCAATGCATCAATCTAGTAGGAAAATGTGTAAAGGACACAGAGACATTTCACCAAAGATAGACAAATGGCAAAAAGGAAAACAAAACAAACAAAAAACAAAGGAAAAGGAAAGATGTTCAACACCCCTTGTGATAGGGA
Organism: Avahi laniger; assembly: GCA_963575035.1. Taxonomy (NCBI): domain Eukaryota; kingdom Metazoa; phylum Chordata; class Mammalia; order Primates; family Indriidae; genus Avahi; species Avahi laniger. Next base: position 59,936 of record CAUYSK010040405.1, on the reverse strand, counting down.
AATTAAGACCATGTATTATTACTGCATACTTATCAGAATGACTAAAATAAAAAATAGTGACAACAAATACTGGTGGGGATAAGGAGAAACTGGATCTCTCATAGATTCCTCATCGTGATGCGAAACAGTTCAGCCACTCTCGAAAATAGCGTGGCAGTTCCCTAGAAAACTAAACATACACTTACCATACAACCCAGCTATCACACTGCTGGGCATTTATCTCAGAGAAATGAACATTTATGGTCATATAAAATTCACACACAAAGTTCACAGCAGTTTTATCCGAATAGCTAAAAACTGGAAAAAATCAAAATGTCCCTCAATAGGAGAAGGGTTAAACAAATCGGTATTTTTTAAGGTACGTCCATAACATAAAATACCACTCACACACTGTATGATTCCAGTTACATAACATTCTTAAAATGACAAAAGCATGACATGGAGAACAGATTAGTGGCTGCCACGTTTAGGGATGGTGGGGAAGCAGGGGACAGGGTGAAGCTAGAAAGGGAACGCACAAGGGAGAGAGAGCTTTGTGGGGGCAGAAGAGTTCTGTATCTTGACTGCACAGTGGCTGCATGAATTTTTATGTGTGATAAAATGGGACAGAACTACAACACACACGTTCTTCCAATGTTGAGATCCTGGTTTGGATATTGTGTCCCACAGGTCTGTAAAACGTAACCATCGGGGGAGACTGGCGAGGAGTACATGGGATCTCTCTGCACTATTTTCACAACTTCCTGTTAATCTCTAATTATTTTAAAATAAAACTTTTTTAGAAAAAGGAAATAAGGTAGAAAGAACTAAATCAATAGGAACTAGCAGTATCTACATTTTGAAGTTTCCTTATATGTATCTTAAAAATTTACAACCTACATATACTATCTATTACTACTATCATGCCTAATATTTATTTTCTTGAATGATTTTATTTCATAGTGATAGTTATTCTAGAAAAAAATACATTTTAAAATGAGGCTTTGATCATTTTATTTCATAGTATCCAAAATACCCAATAGCAAAATTATTTTATGGAATTTATGGAATGGGTTTTAGAATCAGGCAGAAATAGATTTAAATCCAAATTCTATAACTTATTACATACATGATCCTGAGTAAATTTCTTCATAGGTATGATGAAGAAATGTATGATCCTTTCTCCATTCCATTTCTTCATAGGTAAAATGGGGATAAAAACACATACCTTGGTGAAGTAGCACATCTGTGTAGAGAGAAGCTGGCAGTGTTTTACACATGGTAGACTATATAAATCTCACTGTTATTATCTCATCTCCCTGAATGCAACAAACATTCCAAAGAGCAGGAAAATTTCGAACATTTCCCTTGAATTACCTTACTGCTCTCAGCATAGTGATAGTTATACAATAAATGCCCAATATGCAATTTTCTCTTAACTTTTAACCTCTGTCATTTAAATTATTTCTACTTCCTTACTGTATACTCTGACTTTCTGAAGAGGATTAGGTTTGGAGTTTTAATGTGTGTTCTGTTTCTCAAATGAGAGTTTTTTGATGAAGCTAGTATGTAATTTCTAAAGGCATCAAATCAAGAAAGAATAGTTCAATGGTGTAATAGTTTGGAAATGTAAAACACAGAACAAGATTTCCAAATATTCTACACATCTCATATTCTTGTTTCTAACTCAGCCAGATAAAAAAATTTTTAACAGCCCACAAGTGGCATTTTCCAATGCCTTATCACTTCATGTAGATCATTATTCTTGCTTAACATTTCACACAGAAAATCCTACTTTTATTTAAATTCACTACCACTGCTCCCCATGACCCCCTTCTCAACACAGAGCTCCAGGTTGTTGACCCTAATCTTTTGCAGTTTTCTAGAAATTATTTCTATACTCACATATTCCTCATTATATTTTACTTTTTCCATCAAAATAGAAATTGTAAAAAAGATAAAAAATACCAGCCCTCCACTCCACAATTTAGAATCTTATCCAAAGAATTTATTTTACTAATTCTTCTCCTAATTCCAAACTCCTAAAAAAAATTGTCAGGCAACTATAGAATAGGATTAATAAACTCAACTTTAACACTGCTTACTAAATTTCTTTCTCTTATTCATAAATTCATAAAAGTCATATTAAAAATGTACTGTTGCAGACAGCACACTTTATAATATATTATCATCAATATATCACAATAAAAAGTTCCAAACAAAACTCTAGAGTTTTGGATATCATTTTTGAGAGACACTACTCAAAAATGCTGTTCTATACTTTTCAAGTCTTTATTTAGGAAGATAGATATAAATATATGGTACAGAGAGAGTACAGAGTTCCCATGCATCCTTCACCCAGCTTTCCCTAATGTTAGCAACTGACGTAATCAAGGTACATTGGTCAAAACTGGAAACTTGTACCACAGATTTGATTTAGAGATTCTGTACTTTCTGAGTAACTGTTGACACTGGACATCCAGATGTCTTGGAGATAACTGAATATCCAGACATCTTATGAGAATTCTTATTCTTATTCCTAATTTAACTTGGTCCCCGCTGTTCTATGTTCATCATCATAGATTACGGATTCATAATAACATAGAATCCTATCTTGGAAGGAATCTCAGAATTCATCTAGATTAATATTTTTCTAAAAATAAATTATGACCCATTAACAGGTCATTAAATAAATTTAATAAATCACAACTATCATTTTAATAAAACAAATAGAAAATATAGTGCAACACAAATGTTAAGAGTATTACTGCTTTATAATTTTTTAATTATGTATATATATGTGTGCATGTATGTATGTACTGGATCAGAATATTAAAAAAAAATTCCTGTCCACTGATCACAGTCAAAAATGATTTAAAAGCACTCATCTACATCAAACCAAAGAAAGCAAGCTCTCTTTAATACCCCTGACAGATGATAACCCATCTCTACTTAACCACTATTAAAGGTAGGACATTAACTACTTCTACATCAGACAGTAACACTGTATTAGAAAATTTTTTATGTGTAACCAACACTTCTCTCTGTTGACTTTTGATCCACACCTCACCAAAAAAGCTTTTTTTTTCCTTCTGAAGAAAAATATCCTGCAATCCTATTTCTTTTCTTTTTCTTTGTCTTTTTGTTTTTGTTTTGTTTTAAATCAGGGAACAGAGGTTGTTACACCCAGAAATCAAAAAGTTACAAAAGAAAGTTTCCCCTTTGGTTCCCAAGAGACTGAAAACAAAGGGCAATAATAAAAGAACTGAAAAAAAGTGTGCAGGAACTCTAAATGGAAGAGGAGAAGAAATGCCAAGTAAAAAGGTCAAGTCAATAAAGGAACATCTTTGTAGAGATGATAGAAATAAAATTATAAAATGCACACAATTTCATAAAAGTGTGCATTACTTACTAGCAAATGTTCTTATTTTGGAAGGTGAGTTTCACTTTTTTATTTTTTTTACACACATAAAGAAGAGGAATAACTCCTGCACTCAAAAGAGAGAAAGAAAACCCATGCACAAATGGGTTCTGTCTCTTTTATAAGAAAGTGATTTTATGAAATTTATTAAAGCAACTGTTATTTCTATCCAATCTCAAGCAAAGTACTTCATGTCATTAAATATATGTTTAATACATTTTTTTTATCAAACCTGTATTCAACTATCTCATAGCTTCACTCTACCTAGAATGCATATTTTTTAGTCAAAATATATGAAGGGAAAAATAAATTCTGAAGTAAAAAAAAAAAATCTATGAACTAAATAAAACTCATGTACTTCACACTTAAACGAACATCTTAGGGCCTAATCAAAGACTAATTACTTTTACTTTGCCCCCAATTCTAAGTACAATATCAGTTTTTAAGACAACAATTTAAAAGCGTTAAAGAGGACAAACACTGCTATGCAAAGGTGCACTGACATGAACAAGAAATAAGATGACTACCAAGGATGATTTAGAAAGTAACTAAACGCAGACCTTGGATACTCAAGGAACAGATGTCTAGGAGTACCTAGTATAAAGACAAAACATGTATATATTTCATAATATATTTCATTTTATAAGCTTTATTGTAATAATGCTTATTGTTTACAAGGTTGACACTGAGTCAACATGAAGGATTCTTTATGCTCATGATTGTGGCATTTCCTGTTTACAAATATGAAAAATATATGCCATAAATTTTAGAAAAATTTCTACCTAAAATTGCTAAAATAAGTAAAGTTTTAGTTTTCAAAAAGAGGTGACTGCTCAGCTATTTGGGACACCTGGCTGTCCAGAACAACTGATTCCTCCCTGAGGATTGTGGTTAACTGCAATTTTTACTTTCTTCTTTACCTCTTTCAAAAGTTCTATGACTACTTAAATCAACATCTCATAAAGTAATCCTTGATGTTAATAGAAAGTAATGTGTGTTTGGGTTTGGGGGGCAATATTTCAATGACTGGACATGAGTATCACCTGGGGAACTTTTAACAACACTGGTGTTCAAGCTCCTCAACTAGAAATTCTGATTTAATTAGTCTAGATAGAACCTAGGCACCAGAATTTTTAAAGCTGCCCAGGAGAGCCTCATGTTCAGCCAGGGTTGGGAATCACTTAGATAAATAGTTTTCTTCATGACATCTTTAGGAATCTTTAAGAGGAATACAGCATGCAGCGTTTCCCAAATTTGTATTCAAATCCCTTTTTCCATGGGGCATCTTATAACACTGACTTAGGTAATTCTTCAGCTAAAAATCAAGGTAAATATTAAGTTTGGAATCAAGTTGTATAACTTTTCAAACTTTATAAAAGCTGTAATGGGTTTAGGAGCAGGGGAGGTGAAAGAAGAAAGAAAGACTTTTATACAGCTATCACATCTTTTTTATTGTATTACAAAAATTTCAAATGGAAGATTTTAATTCTAACTAAAAAATTTCATACTTTATTTAAATGATGTTTATATTAAGCCTGTGACTCAAAAGCATTCACATGTTATGAAGCCAATTCCAAAGATAAATTCATGCTGCCCTCTAATGGCTCAAGATAAGTATTTTTACCTGTAGTATTCCAGAAAGGTGATGATAAATACAATCTTATTATTTTATAAATGGGAGAATTACATTAAATACCAAAAAAGAAAAATATTATTTCAATTTTGGGTGTAACTGAGCTCAAAAAATCAACTGACTGCCATGTTCAAGACTCTTTTAATTATCAAGCTATTTTCAAACTACCATATTTGTCTATGCACGTGTAAAGCAAGAGAAAAAGATACACCTCATTTGTGCATTCTGTAATAGCCATCTCTAATCTAGCTTCTTTTTCTAGTACGGCAATACTCTTCAAACTTAAATGCTCTATCCCGCAATGTAATTTAGAAATTACACATATTCTTGCATATTTTTTATGACAGCCAGAATTTTAACTAGCATCAAAAAAAAAATTTTCCATTGGAAACTTAAATACTTGAAAAAGATGTAGTTTCCAGTTTATTTTAAATATTTATATTTTAAAATAAAATTGTTATACCACAACTTTAAATGTATCGAAAGAAACCTAAGTAACATGGTAAGTTGATACCTACCTTCATCTACTTAAGAAAACACATATCCTTACAGGCCAGTCCAGAAATTTTTTTTTTAAAAAGAAAAAATACATAAACTATGTTAAATACATCAGAAATTTTACATCATTTTTTGTCTTCTTGAACTTGCATTTTATTCTGTTCTCTCTATAGAATTTTATCCTAATGTGATATTTTATACTTGAAAGTCTTTTATTGCTCATGCTACCATAATTCTATGCATCAAAACCATGCATATTAATTAAAATGTACAGATGTTTGTATTTCTTATGACCAAAAACGTATGAGTTAAAAAATATTTTAGGCCGGGTGCAGTGGCTTATGCCTGTAATCCCAGCACTTTGGGAGGCTGAGGCAGGAGGATTACTTGAGGCCAGGAGTTTGAGACCAGCCTGGGCAACACAGAGACCCTGTCTATACTAAAAATATATATATTTTATGCAATAAGCCATTACTGCAATTACGATCAGCAGAAAATGGAACATAAACATTATAAATTTTGATAAATAATTTTTTTTTTGAGACAGAGTCTCACTCTCTTGCCTGGGCTAGAGTGCCGTGGCAGCAGCCTAGCTGACGGCAACCTCAAACTCCTGGGCTCAAGCAATCCTCCTGCCTCAGCCTCCCAAGTAGCTGGGACTACAGGCATGCGCCACCATGCCCGGCTAATTTTTTTTTTTAATATATATATATTTTTAGTTGTCCAGCTATTTTTTTCTATTTTTAGTAGAGACAGGGTCTCGCTCTTGCTCAGGCTGGCCTCGAATTCCTGAGCTCAAACAATCCGCCCGCCTCAGCCTCCCAGAGTGCTAGGATTACAGGCGTAAGCCTCCACGCCTGGCCTGATAAATAATTTTTAAACAAAAAGTAAAATATTACTGGATGTCAATCTCTGTGAAATGAATGGGCCTTTTTTCTTTAATTTGTATTGATATATCCAAGAAAGAATATTTCTTACTGCTAAAATGAGATAGGTTTTCAATCCTATTCTTATTTCACAGTTTTTTTCTAGGTATAATCACTGAGAAATGTTATTCACATTAGGAACTAAATCCCCCCGAGTTTTGTTGTAACAAGGAACACTATGTCAAAACTTACATTGTGATCTACCATCAGAAATTATTTTTAATGATGTGGCAACTGACCACTTGATTAGGTCCTCTTTCAATTTGTTGAAAGCAAAGAACTAGAAACTATCTGACATGCTATAGGATGTGTAATACATTTGCTGCACTTGTTCACTTTCTTAATGTCCAGGAACAGTATTACTATGATTTATCAAATGGCTATTAATTATATCTGTTATTCTTTCACTTAACAGTTTAATTTGATATACTCAGAAAGGGTAGAAAACATTTAAAACATTGCTAATTTCAATACCCTTCTGCTGATATAACATTTGTTTTATAAAATACTTTTATCATGCACTTCAAATATACACACAAACACACACACACACACACACACACACACACACATTTTGGCTTTTTTTTGAGACAGGGTCTTGCTATGTTGCCTAGGCTGGTCTCAAAATCCTGGGCTTAAGAGATCCTCCCACTGCAGCCTCCCAAGTAGCTAGGACTACAGGCACATGCCACTGCGCTTGATCAAATATATTTTTTTATCTAAACCTTAAAGCGGCTGACTTAATTCATTTAATTTATGGTAAACACACACTGCCAATCAATTGCCAAATCAGGCTATCAAAAAAAGGTCTGCCTTTGTTTCTCAAGTGAATACATCTGAGGCTTATAGAAAAATGACTTTTAATTTGTCTTATAAACCAAGACTCAAATATACACTACATACAAGAGACACACAAAAAGCGGAGAAAAGCTAAAAATAAAAGAAACGCAAAGTTGTACTAAGCTGATAGAAAAAAAAGAACATAGTGATTGTTATCCTAATATCAGACAAAGCAGAACTCAAGCTAAAAGATATCAATGGCAGGACATTTTTATGCTAAATGTATAATTTTCAAACAATATATGGCAATTATGAATATCTATGCACCAAATAATGCAGCAACCACCTTTATGAAGCAAAAGCTACAGGAGATGTAAGGAGATATGAACAAAAGCAAACAAATGCTAAGACATTTTAATACATCACTCTCAGTACAAGACAGATTAAGTGAAAAAAGAAAACATAAGGATAGGGCCGGGTGTGATGGCTCACGCCTGTAATCCTAGCACACTGGGAGGCCAAGGCGGGAGGATCACTTGAGCTCAGGAGTTCCAGACCAACCTAAGTGAGACCCCATCTCTATAAAAAAAATAAAAATAAAAATAAAGAAAAAAAGTAAGGACATAGAAGACCAAAGCAACAAAATCTTATGGAAGATCGTGAGTGTGTGTGTGTGTGTGTGTGTGCGCCTGTGCGCGCGCGCGTGTGTGTGTGTGTGTGTATCAAACGTCATACCCTTTTTAAACTTCTTCTCAATTGCATATGCAATATCCACATTGATCCTACATTAGATCCCAAGAAAGCATGAATAAGTGTCACAAAGTAGAAATATTGGTCTTAAAATGCAATAAATTAGAAATTAATAACAAAATTTTAAAAAACAAAAGGCCCTTCTACTTGGAAATGAAATCTTTCATTAAACAATTTTTACATGAAAGGGAAACTACAAAGTGGAATAATACTGAAAAGTGATAATGAAAATACTGCATATCAGAATCTATAGTACATATGTAAAACAATGGTCAGAAGAAAATTCAGTTACATCAATAAAACCAAAAGCATTCAAATAAATGAATTTAATTCAACTTGAAAAGTTTTTTTTAAATTATATATAATTACTAATTTGGTGTTACTTTCTGTTTGCTCATGTTTTATTTATTCTTATATATTTATATTCGGTATTAGACTGCAATTTCCTTTTCTGCACTGTCTTTACCAGGTTTAACTGTCAATGTTAATCTTGTTTTTGTTTTGTAAAAACAATTCAGAAATTTCCCTTCTATCACTCATCTTTTTTATTCTATATAACATTAAGGCTATCTGGTCTTTGATATTTTGGCAGATAGAATTCCCTCGTGAAATCATGTGGGCCTGGTGCTTTTCTGTGGGTTTGTTCCTTATCAACTTTCTCTATTTTTTTTCCCAATGGATACTAATGCATTTAAGCTTTCTATTTCTAATGAGCCAATTTTGGGAAACAGTATTTTTATTATACTTGAATACTAACTCTGTAGCAAGAAAACATAGACCAGAACAAAAGGAACAAAAGGGATCAAGCTGAAAGACCCAAGATAGGCCAGGCGCAGTGGCTCACACCTGTAATCCTAGCACTCTGGGAGACTGAGGCAGGAGGATTGCTTGAGTTCTCAGGAGTTCCAGACCAGCCTCAGCAAGAGCAAGACATCGTCTCTACAAAAAATTAGCTGGGCCTCATAGCACATGCCTATTGTTCCAGCTACTTGGGAGGCTGAGGCAAAAGGATCACTTGAGCCCAGGAGTTGGAGGTTGCAGTGAGCTACAATGATGCCACTGCACTCTACCCAGGGTGACAGAGCAAGAGTCGGTGTCAAAAAAAAAAAAAAAAGAAGAAAGAAAAAGAAAGAAAGACCCAAGAAAAAATGAATGGTTATCAAGCTACGACAAGGAAGAAGAGGTTTGTGTATAAAATGCTGCACACAATTATACAAAACCGATAGATTTTTCCAAAGCTCATGTTTAAACTCCACGTTAATAACTCCTGATATGCACAGTTTTCCAAGGAAGAAATGATTCTCTCGGCTACAATGGCAGTACTGTTGTAGGGTCAACTACATCCCAACAAAGGCCAAAAAATATCCATTTCTAACACAGACTCAATCATTCCTTCTATAAAGCGTATACCCAGAAATAATATTAGAATATTAGAATCATAGATGATTTTTTAAATCAGGCAGAAGTAAATTTTTTTAAATCTCTCAAAATAACAATGTCCTCTGCGAATACACTGACATTTAGATTCTTTTTAAGGAACTAAAAGCTCTATGGGAAAAGCAAGACAATGGGCCCTGTATTGTCATAGAATTACTTCATAAAGCCAGAAAACAACACTACAGGAAGTACAATTTATTCTCACCAGCTTACAGATGAGTTAACTGAGAATTAGAAGGTTGAATAACCTGCTCCACACAGCTATGATTCCGACTCCAGAGTCTGTACTTGTAACTAGACTATACGACCTTCAATATAATAAAGGCTAACAATTATGGCACAGAGGCAGAAGCTGAAAAAAATAACAGGTACATCATTTTGCCCTCAAACATCTGATGAGATAAATATTATTTTATCCCCTAGTGAAACATTTACAATGTTTTTGGTCAAATGCTTGAGAGGCAAAAATTTGAAGCTTTCTTAGCAACATTTTTAGTTGCAAAGAAAATGGAGTATTACAAAACGTATTTTTTAAATCAACTCCACTGAAGTAAAATTTACATAACATGAAGTATGCCTATTTTAGGCTCATAGTTTGACGAATTTTGACATACACCTGTATTAACAATCACCAAAATCAAGATATAGAACATTTCTATCCCTCCGAGAGAGTTTCCTTGTATAGAAAATCCCCACCCCCAAATCTAGGCAAATCAATGAATTTCTGTCACTATGGATTAGTTTTGCCTATTCTACAATTCCACAAAAATAGAATTTTATACTATATACACTATGTATCTGACTTCTTTTGCTCAGGAGACTATTTTTGAGATTCACGCATATGGCTGCCTGGCTCAGGAGTTTTAGTGCTGAATGGTATTCTAAGCCATGGTTATGTTACAATTTAACCACCTCCCTGGTGGTAGATGTTTGGGTTTTTTCTGGTGTAGGGCTATTATAAAGAAAAATGCTATAAACATTCATGTTCAAGTCTTTGAATGGCCATATATTTTCATTTCTTTTAGGTAAATACCAGGCATGGAATTGCTGAGTGGTATGGTAAGGACTACATGTTTAACTTCAAAAGAAAGTGATAAACTCTGACAAGGTGGTTGTACCACTTTATATTCCCAGCAGCCATGTATGAGAGTTCCAGTTGTCCTACCATGACACTTAGCGTCAGTCTTTTTAAATATTAGCTATGGTTTTAATTTGCATTTCCCTGATGACTAATGATTTTGAACAATTTTTTACATGTTTATTAACCATTCTTATCTGTAGTGTCTATTCAAATATTTTACCCATTTTTGTCTTATTATTAAGTTGTAGGTAATCCTTCATATACTCTGGAGACAAGTCCTCTTTCAAACATAGGTATTGCAAATGTTTTCTTCCAATATATGTCTTATTTTTTCATTTTTTAAACCGTGACTTTCAAGTACCAAAAGTTTAAATTTGTGTGATTTCATGATTCATGTTTTTTGTGTTCTAATAAATCTTTGCCTATCTCCAAAGTTACAAAGTATTTTCTTCTGGAAATTATGATTTCTACTCTTTGTGTTCTAAAAAGTCTTTCCCTATCTCCAAGGCACCAAAGTATTTTCTTCTAGAAATTTTACAGCTTTAACTATTACATTTAGATCTATGATCCATTTCTAATTAATTTTTTTGTCTGTTGTGTGAAGTAAAGGTTGAGCTTCTTTTTTTTTTCCTGTCTGAATAACCAATTATTTTACCACTATTTGTTGGAAAGAATATCTTTCCCCATAAGCACTTTCACCGAAATTAATTTTGAAAGAATTAAACTGACCATATACAGATGGATCTATTTTTTGCCTCCATATTCCAGAGATTGGCAAACTTCTGTGAAATGCCAGACAGCAAATATTTTGGGCTTTGCAGATCATATGATCTCTATCACATCTGCTCAACTATGTTGTTATAGCACAAAAGCAGCTATAGACAATACATAAACAAGTGACTGCGGCTGTGTTCTAATGAAATTTTATTGACACACGCTGAAATTTCAATTTCATCTAAATTTCATATGTTATGAAATATTATGCTTCTTTTGATATTTTTACAATTACTTAAAAACATAAAAACTATTCTTAGCTTGCAGGCCATACAAAAATAGGCAAGCTAGATGTCGCCTATGGGCCACAGTTTGCCAACCTCTGTTCTGCTCTGTTCCACTGATTCATATATCTGTCCCTATGTCAACATTCCACTGTCTTGACTATTGCAGCTTTGTAGCAAATCCTGAAGTCAGGTTGTGTGAGCCCTTCAACTTCTTTCTTTTCAAAACTGTTTTGGCTATTGCAGGTCCTTTGCATCTCTGCACGATGTTAGCATTACTTATTAATTTTACAAAAAAAGTTGTTAGGATTTTCATTAGGATTGCATTGCATCTTCACATTAACTTTGGGAAAATTAACATCTTAATAATATTGAGTCTTCTTTAATTTATCTGAGCAATATTTTATAGCTTTCAGGATATAGGGTATGCACATATTTTATTAAATTTACCCCTGAATATGATGTGTTTTTATGTATTTTAATTCTCTAGCTGTTCATAACTATCAAGTAGCTCTTCAGCTATTAGAATATGTGAGGTGTTTTGTTTTGTTTTTGTTTTTTTGATTTCTTAGAATTTTCTACATACAGGATCATGGTGTCTATAAATAAAGTTTTATATCTTCTTTTCCAATATTTCCCCCCATGTATTTTTTCTTATTGTACTTGCTAGAACTCAAGTAAAACGTTGAATAGAAATGATAACCATATATATCACTTGCCTTGTTTCTGATCTTCTAAGTATTCAGGCTTTTGCCATAAACCATAATGTTATGTAGAGGTTATTTATAGAAGCCCTTTATCAAATTAAAGTAGTTCTCTTCCATTCCTAGTCTGCTAGGTCTGTATCATGAAAGAGAGCTGATTTTTGTCAAATGCTTTTTCTGTATCTAATGAAATGCACATATGGTTGTTCCCCTTTATTCTGTTAATTTGGTTAATTACTTTGATTACTGAATACTAAACCAGCCCTGCTTTCCTAGAATAAACTCCATGATGCATTATGTTATTTAAATTTTGCTGAATTTTCTAATACTTATTAAGGATTTTTATATCTGGGATCAAAAGGGATAAGATCTGAAGTTCGCTATTCCTCATCCTTGTTTTGGTAACTTGTTCAAATTCTTGTCTCTGGCTTCTAAGAGTTTTTAAAAGGCAATGTATTTTTAATGTATCTTTGTTACGGGTTTAGATTTATTTCCCCCAAATAAAACACACTGCTAATTTAACAATATAATCCTATGTGAAAATATGAGAAAATACTTAAGATTTTATCTTATAAACTATCTTTCAGTTCTACATCTATTCTATAAAGTAATATCCTCATGAAGAAGTATCATTTTTAAGGGTTCTGACATATATTCCATGTGTAAAGAATATGATAAAAGAGAAAGAATTCCTCAAACCAAGGCATGTAGTATACAAAAGGCAAAATTACATATAACTTCTAGAACAAATTCCTGCTTTTCACTACTTCATGTTTATTTCATTTATCCAAGAGGCTTTAATGTGTATACTTGGCTGACTTTTTCCTATTAGGTTGAACCATATGAAACTGACATATTTATAGGTCAAAGAAAGGTCAAATATTGGCAGTTTTACGTGGTTTAACATCTCATTTTATCACTTAACCATGGCCTTGGAATAGTAACCAAAGTGAACTCATTCAGTCTACAAGTCGTTTTATCAGTACACAAGCACCATCTGGTGGCAGAAACCAAAAATGTAGGTTTATACTGTTTATGTCACTGCTGGCACAAATTCTCCAGTATCCCTGGGGGACTGGCTCCAGGGGCCCCTTGCCCCTGCAGATACCAAAATCCGTGGATGTTCAAATCCCTTAAATAAAATAGTATAGTACTATTTGCAGATAGTCTACGCACATCCTCCTGTACACTTTAAATCATTTCTAGATTACTTGCAGCATCTCATACAATATAAATACTATGTAATTGTTATACTGTATTGTTGAAGGAATAATGACAAGGAAAAAAGTCTGTACAAGTTAAGTACAGATATTGCAACAATCCTTTTTTCCAAATATTTTCAATCCATGGTTGGTGGGATCCACGGATGCAGAACCCATGGATACAAAAGGTTAACAATACATTCAGTATTTCTCAAATGTTCTACTTTCCAATATGCTTTCTAAAAGGGCATTACAAATTAGTGAAGAACCCTTGTATTGACAGTTTGAACAACCTCAAAATAAACAGCACACCAACATCACAATATTTAGCAACAATTCATCAGCCTACAAAACAAACTTTGGAATATAATATGCAGCTATTTTCATAAATCAGAATCTTGGTTATTTCTAATTTTACTGATAATTAACATAATGAAATAAAGTCAGTATGGATACTTCAAAAAAACAACTTTCACCCTACCAAATTTCCACTGACAGCCATTACTATATGTAAATTCTTTCCCAAAGTCTCACAGATTTACTTCCCAGAGTTATAGGGGAAGACCAAGAAGCCTTAAGTAGGTGTCTACTCTGCCTACAGAAATAAATAAATTTTAGGCAAAATAGGCCAAACTCATTCCTTGTTTAACCTGCCATGATTCAACATAAGATAAGAGAAAATAACTTGACTAACCTAGTTTTAAGTGATTAGCCAAGAATTGGATACATTAGCCAAAGGTAACCAAACACTGTCTTGACACAAAATACACTAACCACATCTGATGAGGGGGTTCTTGCCATGAGGCACATGCCATGAAATTGCTCCAAATTGAGTGATAGCAAACTTACTAAATCCTTTTGTGAAGAAAAATATAAATCCTAGATGAACAAAGAAGAGATAGATGAGTGATTCAAACTTAGGTTGAATCCTAAATGATACCTTTTTCTTAAGATAAATTACACATGCCGATTCTGGAAGCTCAAGACACTGAACTAACTCTTCCCATGTGTACTTCCAATAAACCCTCAAAGTCAAAGATAATCTTTGCATGCCCTTCACTGAAGCTTAAAGAGTGATAAAATTACTCCTACTAAATGTCTCACAAGCAATTTAAACTTAACACAGTCCAAATTAAATTCTTTTTTTTTAAATAGTCTAAATTAAATTCTTCATCTTTCCAAAAACCTGCTCCAATGACTCTCATGGTGAAAAATATTACTTGTCATCCTGATATCTGAAAGTTTTCCTTAATATCTCATCCTATCAATCCCCGAGTGCTATCAAGTCTACCTTCTAAATATCTACAGACATTGTCCGTCCCCTCCTCTCCATCTTCACTGTTCCAGTCCCTCATCGCATTAAGCCTGAATTACAACAAAATCTTTGTAATTCTGCTATCTCCCTTCAAGTTTAAGTCTGTCCGACCTATTTTCCACATACTGCCGAAGCAATAATAGTCCTAAAACATACACCCAATTATTTTATTCCACAATTTAAGACCTTTCAGTGGTTCCCAATCACCTTGAGGACAAAAATCTAAATCTCGTGATTTGGCACTTGAGGACATGCAGATCAGGGCCCAGCCTGGACTTCAGTCTTCTCATTCCAGACATACCAGATTGCTTCCCAGTATTGAATGAACTAAACTTCTCAGGATTCCTAGCCTCTGTTACCAAAATCTGTATTGTTTTTCCTTGTCTTCCTTAATTAGCTAACTCCTAGTTAACCTTAAAGATTCAGTTCAAGTGCCAATTCCTCCTGGAAGGCTTCTTTGGTGCCTCAATCAGGGTGAGGTGCTTAGTTTTCAGGGTTTCCATAGCACTATATGGACACATCTATTATTTTCTTACTCTTTTGTCTTCCTCTTCTACTAGACTTACAGTCCATTAGACTGACTGACTGTCTTTCTCTACTTGAATACAACATGTGTCAAAGAGTAAGCATGCAATAAATGTTTGCTAAATGAGTAAGATCTCACAAAAGTCCTTTCATTTACTATTATTATCTCTATTTAGCAAATGGAGAAACTAAGGGAGGTCCAAGTGCCTTGCCCAAGACCGTATAGCTTAAAGCATCAGAACTAAGATTTGAACCAAATGTTCTGACTGTAATGGAAATGATTTTCCCACAGAATCTTTGCCTTTGGAAAACCATTCCATAAAATAATTGTGATCTGCTTAGGAGTTTGGATGAGGACTTCTCCAGCTGGGCACATAATCCAGGGTTGGCCTATTAAAGGATCTCCCTATCATAAACCCAGTCTGAATGATGAATTCCAGGATGGAGAGTGTACTCAAAGTGTTTCTGAGGACTTTCCTAAGAACTATAAAAAAAAAAAAAAAAAAAAATTTGCTCCTTCATCAGTATAAGAAGCCTACAGACTATGTACCATATAAGATACAGCAAATGGAGTCAGCTTCTCTGAAAATAAAGGAAAGCAGAAGAAAAATGAAACAAGAGCTAGAAAGAGAGAAATGAAAAATGAGAAAGAACAATGCTAAAGCCTTAAATCCAACCATGCCTAAAGATCTCCCCAAGACACTTTCCAGTTACATGGGCCAAAAATTCCCTTTTTCATACAATCTAGCTTGAGTTGTGGCCCTTTGGAAACCTGCATCAGCAGACCAAGGGGCTTTCTGGCCACTTGCCAAGCAATAACATCTGTGTGAACATACAACATTGATAAACTATCTGCAGGAGACCCGATTTCAGCCATTCTATTCCTTGAGATAATGTATAAAATTTTTTATAACAAAGATAGGAGAACAAAAGCATACAATGTTCTCCAATCTTTACCTTGTACTTTGTCATGTGAATTTTTATATGTGTTCTACTTTATATGTTAGTGAACAGTGCCTCAAATGAGAAAGAATAGGATGTAACTGGATGTACTCATTGTCAAACATCTTGGGTATAATAAAAGGAGAAACGTACTTCAGAATCCAGGTCACATCCAAAGTTTGCTCATGGATAAATGTTTTTTCTCCACCCATCATGAAACAGAACAGAGGGAAAAAATCAGTTCTTTTAGGCCCCTGAATGAGTTCAAGTAAAGAAACCCCATTAGTAAAGAACAGGGGAAGTGGGGGGAGCATGGATAATACCTATTACTTAATATTATTTTAAGTAGAAAATAAGAGGATCTTTTCAAAAATCCCTGTAAATGATATGTTTCTTGGACTTCTTAACCTTTCATTCCCATCCTTAAGAAGCTACTGATTAATCTGGACTCTGATGAGAAGAAGAAAGTCTCACATCTTTGGCTCCAAATTCCCTATACATTAAAAGTATCATCATCTATAAATTAAGGTCAAGTGTAAAACCATAATTTTAATAGCCTAATGAGTAACAGTTAGGTTTACTCTTTTGTGAGCAGAGCTTTTAAGTTGAAACATGGCTTGTACTTCCCTATATTCCTAGATTTACCCTTTTTGTGATCTGAAAAAATTTTTGAAGTCTCTCTAAAAATTTGAAGGGCAAGTTCACTATATCCATTAATGGGAATGGCGTAAGGCACATCCTAAATTTATGACTTTGAAGAAGTCATAAATAAAATTCTTACACCCCTCATGACAAACAGAATTAGATCTTGGAACTAGAAACTGCTAACAAAGGAAAAATGCCAACAATCTTAACAGAAAATCTAGAAAAGAAAAAAAAAATCAAAGCAACCCACATAACCGCTGTCACCTCTGATTTCATGCATTGACTCCTCTCCCTTTGGTTCACTCTGTTCCAGCCACACTGGCCTCCTAGTGGAGGCATGCCCGTGCCAGGCACACTCTGCCTCAGGCGCTTTGGACTTGCTTCTTGAGTCTAGAACACCATCTCTCTTGATAGTCACACTTCTTTTTCCTCTCTTCCTTTAGGTCTTTATTAAAAGGAACCTTCTCAGTGACTAACCACCTCTTACTGACTGACTGCCTCCCCTATAAGAACACAAGCTCCATAAGGACAAAGATTACTGTCTGATTTTTCATTTAAAATTAATAAATTCACTGATCAAAACTCTAGCAAAATTTCAATAAAGGAACATAGATACAAAATGTCAAAATACAACAAATGTTAAAACAATACTCTCATGAATCTATTCATTATAGTACATTAAAATAAAATATCTTGGCCGGGCACGGTGGCTCATGCCTGTAATCCTAGCTCTCTGGGAGGCCGAGGCGGGCGGCTTGTTTGAGCTCAGGAGTTCGAAACCGGCCTGAAAGAGCGAGACCCCGTCTCTACCAAAAATAGAAAGAAATCAATTGGACAACTAAAAATATATAGAAAAAATTAGCTGGGCATGGTGGCGCATGCCTGTAGTCCCAGCTACTCGGGAGGCTGAGGCAGGAGGATCCCTTCAGCCCAGGAGTTTGAGGTTGCTGTGAGCTAGGATGACGCCACGGCACTCTAGCTAGGGCAACAGAGTGAGACTCTGTCTCAAAAAAAAAAATTAAAAAAAAAATAAAATACCTTGCAAGTATAAAATAGACTAGGTATTCCTTACCCAGGCGACTAAATATATCTATTGTACTGATGTGGGCAACTAGCTTTATTTATATTAAGGAACCTCAGACTGAAGATAAAGGCAATGGGAATATTATACAGAAAAGGAAAGTAAAGCAACCATAAGAGAAACGTTATGTCTCTCATGTCTCCTACACGGTATGGACGTCAAGCTGAGAGCTAGGAAGCCTGCCACTGGATGCTCCACAGGATAGAAGAGGAAGGCAATGGAACAATATACCAGGGGAGACAAGAAGAGCTGAGAGTTTAGGCCAGTTTAGCGAGGGGAAGATGCTGGATACTCCTGAAAGCATTATCCGAGGGGAAATAATGGACTAGAAGTCTCCAACTGTAGGTTTCAGCACCTGGTGTACAAGAGACATGACCACAAAGAGTCAAGGAACTAAAGGACAATACAAGATACCTATAAGGGGTGAGGGCTTCTCCTTACCTAGCTTACAGTAAACTCCCCCAGGCACACCTGGGAAGAAAGTGGGGAGGGGCAGAAGTCTAAGAAAGACTTTAAACTATAGCAATTAAAGGAACTACTTACAATTTGAATAAGACTAAATTTTAAATGGATAGGATTAAAAGTAATTTTTCCACTACCAAGCAAGATACCAAAAAGTATCAGATTATATACAGACTAAATAACTATCTTCTCTGCATATCTGAGTTGTACTATCAGTAAATATACAGAAACATAAAACAAAAGCATCAGCGAATATCTGATCACATGTGGGAAAGAACTGCTTAGGTATAAAAGCAGTAAGAGAAATAATAAAAAAAAAAATCAATAGATTGGACCATATAACATTTAAAATTGTAGTACATTAAAAACAAACACAAAATTAAAAGCCACTTTTTAAAAGCAGGAAAATTACAACAAATAAAATAGAATGAATGTGAATATCCTCAACATATAAACATTTAGAAGCATTTAAGTCAAGCAATGTAATAAAAATTAGCAAACTAAAACAGACAAATCAAAAAGAATAAACATCTGAAAAACTGTTCAGCCTCACTAGCAGTTAATAAAATTGAATTTTAAAAAATACTACTTTTTAACTATCAATTTTTTTAAACTCTGTTGTCAGAGTAGAATAAGCATTCTGATATAAGAAATTATTACAAACTTTAATGTAATTGGGCAATACATTATTCTTTGTAATCTCAATATTCCCTTTATGGTAATCTATTTTAAGGAAATAATCAGTAATGTGAACAAAGATTTGTATATAAAGAGTGTCTACTGCAGCATTCTTTACATTAGCCAAAAAAGGGAAAAAAGACAATCTACATAATCAAAATAGGCATATGTTTATTGAATATACCTTATGAGACCACATGAAGCATTATGTAGCCATCAAAAATATTTCTCACGGATCAAAGATATGACAAATGGTCACTATATTAAGTGAAAAAAGGGTATCATATTGTATATACAGGATATACGAATTACGATATATTCATAGAAAGGAACACTATTCAGCAATAAAAAAGGACAAATCCCAGATATAAACAACATGGATGAAATCTCAAAACAAAACAAGAAAACCATTATACAAAGTGAAAGAAGCCAGACACAAAGTAAATACTGTATGAGTCTATTTATATGAAATTCAACAATAGGTAAAACTAAACTATGATGATGAAACAGTGGTTCCTTCTGGGAGGAGGGTGTGTCAATGGCAAAGAGGTCTGAGGAAACTCTCAGGGGTGATGGGAATGTCTGTATCTTAATCTGAGTGGTGATCATATGAGGATAATCATAGGTAAAAAGTCATCAAATAAACTATAAATACATATATATATAAATAATAAAATAAAACCATCAAGATGAACACAAGATTTGTGCATTTTACTGGATGTATATTATATCTTCGTAAAGTACTACAGAAATTGCACATAAAGGACAACTTTGATTTAGTTAAATATATTTATATGCAAAGAAAAAAGAATGTAAAGTACATTAAAATAGTAAAGGTGGCTGATTCTGGCATTGCAAATTACTTAGGTATCTTTTTTTTGATCTTTCTGCATTTTCCACACTCTCTACAATGAGTTTTATATGATTTTATATGACTTTTATGATCAGAAAAAAATATAAATACTAAATTTTATTTTGAAACTTCTGTCATGCTTGTAAAAGAAAATTCTGTTACACTTATAACTATCACAAAGTCATGCAATTTGCAGAAAGTCTTAGTAAATCATTCTTCCCTCCAATAAATTTCCTTTAAATGACAAACACTCATGTTCATTAATGCATTTAGACATATCAAGAAAAACACTGAGGTCTGCTTGGTGAATGAATAAGAAAGTCAACTGGGAAGTCAGCACTATAAACTGTGGAATGATTTTAAAATTTGGTCCTGCCTGCAACAAATACAGGGCTCTCATGACTCAATAAAAACTAGTTCCCGAATACTGTGAGGTTTTTCAAAATGTATTATTTTAAATACTTCTTGTCAGGCTGATTTATCTAAATTCCATGAAAAATGCCCAAGGTCAATTGCATTTACAATGAAAATAACTCTCTGAGTTTCAGAAACTTTTATAATATACATAAAATAATAAATAAGAGCAAAACCAAAGAAGACATACAAACCTCTGATTGTACATGCCCCGAAAGTTGTAATTAGCTCTATGATTTGGGAATGGCTTTGGATCTAATGGCCTGTAGATGGCAGGCTCTCCCCTTTTCATAGCAAGCCCATTCAGTTCCACAGTTGGAGTTATACTACCTGTTTAAAAAAAATATTAAAAGCACACAAGTGAAATATTTCCACAATAAATCATGCAAGCTATATTTATACTACATTTTGTTACCATGGAGAAGGGTGAAGAGTAGATGGTCCATTTGTATGATTTTCTTAGGGAGTGCATAAACAAAGTAAAAGAACAAGAAAATTGTTTCTAATAAAATCTCTGGGGGTTGTGCAACATTTTCTGTACATTAATAACCAAAAATTCAAGTGTGTGGTCATACTATTAAAATAAAGTAAACAGATATTCTTAGATTTCTTAGTTTGGATATTATTTTTGAAAGTACTGAACTTCAACAATACTTACCCCTTTCAGAAAGCTTGCACGTGTTTAATCATTAAAAACATTACCTGTGAATATTTTTATTTATACTTTGGTAATCAAATAACTAAATATTAGCAATGAATTCAGGGTCATCAGTGATTCTTAGACTTACCTAACAAAAAAACTTTTTGGAGTTTTTTTTTATAACCAACAAGATAAAGTAAATATAAATGATGCTCTTTGTTGATAATATTTCCTGAAACTAAAATGTCATCTATTCTTAGCAAATCTTAAAAGATATGTACAAGTAGCACTATCGACAAAAGCAAGACTAGAAACAACCTAAACAACCATCAATGTGGCAACCAGTTACATAAACGTCCATACCATAAAATATAAAACTGCTATAAAAAATGAAGAATACGTACATTGCTATCTTGCTTTTTTTCCCTTTAACTTAATGACATACCTTGGAGGTTACACCTTAGCAGTGCAGGGTATATTGTTAAATGAAAAAACACAAGGTATCAAAATTTTACATTATCTTCTAAGAAAAATAAAAATACAAATATAAATACATACTTATTTTTTTAAAGAATAAACCTAAAACCAAAAAAGACAAAAAAAGCTACTTATGGGGAGAAGGCACAAACAGGAGAAAATGCAAGCTGAACACTGTTTTATAGATTTTATTGTGAAAACATGAACATTTTTACATAATTATAAAAAATAAAATTCCATCAAAATGGGAGGGTACAACGCCTAAAATCAAAAGAAAAAGTAAAACGCAATCTAACCGCGAACTGAACTGGTGACTTAATCACAGAGAGAACTATTTCAGGTGACTTTAAACACTGTAAAATACCCATAATGAGATCCTAAAGAGGATTTTAAAAAAAGGAAATCTTAAACTATTTTCAGTAATCACATTGTTAGTAACATAATTTTAACTAGTAAGACGTTTTTGTTTAATTCAAACAAAATTAAATCAAAATGGGGAGAAAGCAATCTCTAAAAAGAAAACAAAGTAAAAGCTAACAGTGAATTAAATTGGTAGTCTTAATCATACACAGAATAATTATTTCAAATGACTTTAAAACAGGATACCCACATATCCTGAAGAAAACAAAATCTGCAAAGAAATTATAAACTGTTTTCAGTACTATCATGCTGTTAGTAATACTAGATTTCTTATTATGAAATTATATACATATGGATTTGTATGAGCTGCTAGTGAGAAAAAAATTATACATATAGATATAAAATAGATTAAAGAAAATAATTATATTCATGTTAGAAACCAAGATTTTTAGAATATAGAGAGGCAAATACAAAATCAAATATATTAAGTAAAACCCTAGAGTCTTAAATTTGAATTGAAAATATCAGTATGAATTCATGATTTTATTTTCTCTTTAAAAAAAGTACAGTATTTCCTAGCTCAATCCACTTAAGGGGCCTAAAAGCAATGACCAATCCATTAGCAATGAAGACAGCCAGGATTCGGAGTTTGATTTATAATTATCATTTCCCAATTTTAAAAAAACAATGTTTCTTGGAGAAATGGCTGGTTCCAGATCTGGATATGATACTGATAAATAATGGGAAAGAACCAAGCAATTATCTTCCCTTTACTGAGCAAACTATACTCAGAGCAAACAGATGATGGGGAAAAAGTTCTTCTCTATTAGCTAGAAGAATTCCAGCTATCAAATGCAAAAGGAATGACCCCCCCAAAAATCACTATTTTGCAACTCCTGATTAAAATAACGGATCTTCTAAGGCAATGAATATTCACAGGCTGCTACAACCATTAGGTCAAATGTTGATGGGGAACTTGATAATGAATGAAGGCTAATGAAAACTGAACTCATTGATCAATTTTAAAAATAAGAGACAAGAAATTAAGTGCCTTCTGTTGTCACGTAGTAGTATACAGAAAAAAATACTTACAAAACGGTCTTGCCAAAAAATTGAGACCTAAATCTATCCAGGTTATCAGTTTATAAGAGGATAGGCAAATAGGCTACACAACACCACAGGTATGCACTCAGCAAAACCAAGAATGTGGAAATTCTACAGGACAAATTACCTGTTTTCTTCAACAAATAATCTATATTGAAAAACAAAAGATGGAAAAGGATTCTATATCTTAAAAGAAACCAAAGAGATATTATCAACCAAATGCAATAAATGGTCTTTGTTTCAATCTTTATTTGAATAAACCAACTAGGAAAAAATTTAATATTAAGGAATTATTGTTTTGTATGCTGGATAATGAAATTGTGGTTAGTTTTTTAAGAATTCTTATCTTAAAATTCAGTATGTATCGTAAAGATACATTTATGGATGAAGTGATATATCTGAGATCTGCTTCAAAATAATCCAGGTGAACAGATGAGAAACAAGATTGGACGGTGGCCATCTGTTGATAATTGCTAAAGCTGGTGATGGGTACAGGCGGTATTCACTACCTTATTGTCTCTACTTTTGTAAAAGTTTGAAAAATTCCATAATAAAAAAATATACAGTGTAAAATTATATCAAGCTATTTTAAGTACCAAGAGGTTATTTAGTAAAACATATGTATGTATGTTCTAACAAATCACCAAAGTAAATATAAAGCTTTTACAGAAAGCAAAGTTCACTGTAAATTCTATAATATTTCATTTGAATTATGTGTTCATACCACATGTTTAAGACTCCACTCATTACATACAAAAATCAATCCACTTATTATAGCAGAGAAGTTGGGGCTGGCATAAAGAACCAACCAGGGGATGGTAGAGCCTGACACAAATGCACAATTGGCATCCAGGTTATGAGCAATCCATCAAGAGTCAATAAACCACTTGTCTCATTTCTAAAGAATTAATGTGAAACCAATGAAGAGTATAGTAAGAACAGGAACTAAATCAAGGTTAAGAAGAAGGGAAAGCAAAAAATAAAGAAGTAATGAGGAAGAGGAAAAGAAAAAGATAAGAACAGCAAAGAAAATTAATCCAATGAATGGTATGTTCAATTAGTCCAAATTCCTAATTTAATACATATGTTTATGGCAAAGAATAAGAAAGTCAAGCATAAAGGGATTCTCTTTTCTATCTTACAGCATTTTACTGAGAGATAAGTTAAATGCACAAGCCTTAAGCATACAGCGCTCAATGAATTATTAACGTAAACACTCATGAGCACCACTCAGATCAAAAGACGAACCTTTGCATCACCTAGAAAGTTTCTTCAGCCTCTTTCCAGTCAATACCCATCTCCCCAAGCTACCCATTCTGACTTCTGTCAACATAGATTAGTTTGCCTGTTCTGAGTATGTACTATTTCCTATCTTGTTTCTTTTCCTTACACAGTACTTTTGCTAGATATCTCAGTATTTTAAGCTTTTTTAAATCACTGAATAATATTTCACTGAATGAAAATGCCACAACTTGTTTATTCTGCTGTTGATGGAATATCTGTGTTGTTTCCAGTTTGGGGCTATTATGTATAAAGCTATCTTGAACATTTTTTAATAAGTCTTTTGGTAGACATATATACTCATTTCTCTTGGGTATAGGCCTAGCAGTAGAATTGCAGGGTCATAAAGTAGGTTTATGTTTAACTTTATTGGAAATTGTCTAACAGTTTTCCTAAGATTTTTTTTAACATTAAAGAGTAGTTTACGCCTTTAAAAGTTTAAATTTTAAATTTCATAAAGATTTCAGTTTAATAATTAACATGTTAACCAGCTGCACAAGATTTGTGTCACTTTGAATTCTACTTTGCAAAAATCATACAGTCACAAACAGTATAAAATTCACATGGGGAAAAAAGGGAAAACAAAAAGCTTGAAAGATCTTATCCTTTAAGTAAGATAATAAGAACCTAATGTGCTTGATAATCACCAGTGAGGTGATCTGAATGCACTGGTGAGATACACTATGTCTGCCACCCATACCATAGATTAGATTTTAAAATATGTAAAAGTGTGGCTGGGTGCTGTGGCTCACGCCTATAATCCTAGTTCTCTGGGAGGCCAAGGCGGGCGGATTGTTTGAGCTCAGGAGTTCG
The DNA here is from genome assembly GCA_963575035.1 of Avahi laniger. NCBI lineage: Eukaryota > Metazoa > Chordata > Mammalia > Primates > Indriidae > Avahi > Avahi laniger. Next base: position 34,937 of record CAUYSK010040405.1, on the reverse strand, counting down.
AAATCAGCCTGAGCAAGAGCGAGATCCCATCTCTACTAAAAATAGAAAGAAATTAATTGGACAACTAAAAATACAAAGAAAAAAAAAAAATTAGCCGGGCATGGTGGTGCATGCCTGTAGTCCCAGCTACTTGGGAGGCTGAGGCAGAAGGATTGCTTGAGCCCAGGAGTCTGAGGTTGCTGTGAGCTAGACTGACGCCACGGCACTCTAGCCCAGGCAACACAGTGAGACTCTGTCACCAAAAAAAAAATATGTAAAAGTGTTATATTCATATCATTTAAATAAATAACCTTATATAAATTCCACATTTGAAAGCAAGACTACAGTATATTGTCTTCCCAGAAATGTTAGAAACTGGTCTTTGTGAAGGAAAGTAGAAGAGAAGCAGAAAAGCACAAACCACACGGAAAGGTTTCAACTCCTGGAACAAAGAATCCCCATCTCTTTTATACAGAACTGCACTGACACCCTCACATATACACACTTTCTTTACCTACCCAGTAATGCTTCCACAGAAAAGATTTTCAGAGTAACTTTAAAATATGAGATGCCTCCAGGTAATACTAAGTACTACTGTTTCCAGTGTGTGAGAATTGGACCCAGGTTTCATAAAAACAATCATCACACAGGGGTCCCTATATTTTAAAAGATCATAGAGTTGAAATTGGAAACACATCATCAATTTTTAATGGTTCTTAGATATACTAATGGAAATTTCTACATTTATCAGTGATACATGTAAAAAGGCTAATTAGGTGTACAAATGTATGTATTAACAGTTTTGTATTCCTATATGTAGCAGGTGAAAGAAAAATGCCATAACTGGTTTTCAAGGAGCAACATATTACTAACACTTGAACCTGCTTTATAGGAAGTCAGAAAAATCCCTGGAAAACAGCAGTCACTCAATAATATTTGTTGAATAAATAAAATGATTAATTATTAATCATTTCAATTAATTTCTCCAGGGCTCCATGGAGAAATGGCTGGCTACAGGGCTGGGGCAAGGAAAATACAAGATGACCTGGGAATATATGATTATGCCAGAAAGTTAGAAGAGTCCAGAGAATGATGGAGAAACATAAGAAGGACACAGGAGTCAGAGTGGAGGGGCCATACCACTGGCCAACCTGGGATGATCTGAGCATCAAAATAGATAATGATAGTAACAGATTATAAACCTATAAATAGAATAGGAATCCAAGAGTCTGCAAATGATGAAAATAAACAAACAAAAAAAATGAGAGATAAAAGAAAGCTCTACCCTTAGGTACCATGGCAACCAACAAATCTATTTAGAACATTGGAATTAAAACATTACCCACTGGCAACTTTCAGGGTCATAATTGATTCTGACAAGATTTATCAATGAATGCTAAATCTGGAAAGTGAAAGTTGGACGAGGAAAAGAATATTTATATATATTTATCTATAGTCTCAAAATATCTCCTCAGAATATAGTATATAATATTAAAAATTACTATTTAATATCAAAACATTCTTAATTAACTTTACAAAAGAGAAGCCTGGCATACTCTTCATTACATGACAAAAGTCATCAATAATGAGACAAATCAATATCAGTGTCTCTTGATATGAAACATTAAAGATGAATCCAGGTCATTTCTGTGGTATTCATGCTAAAAATGCATAAATTATGAAGAAACACCAGACAAGCTCAGTTAAGGAGCACTGTACAAACTATGTGGTCCTATACTTTTCACAAATGTTATGGTCATAAAAGGTAAGAAAGACTGAGGAACTGTTCCAGATGGAGTAGAACGAAGAGAAGTAAGTATATGTAACACATGATTTTGATTAGATCCTCAATCTATAAAGGACTTTATTGGGACAACCAGTGAGATGAGAAAAGAGTCTAGGTTAAATAGTTAATGCCTATCAATGTAAATTTCCTGATAGGAGAGTGTCCATGCACTTACGAAATACACACTGAAGTACTGAGGGGTAATGGGACATCATATCTACAGTTTATTGCCAAATGGCTCAAATGGCTCAGATATGCTAACAATGGGGCATCTGGGTGAAGGGTACATGGGAGTTCTATGTACTATTTCTACAAATTTTATATAAATTTGAAATTAATTCCATAGTTAAAACAATAAAAGAAAGTAGAAAGCAAAATAGTTTTATAATATATTCCTAATTAACTGGAAGATCTACCATTCTGTAAACCTCTCTCTGCGCTACAACTACTATTTAAGATCCAGAGTAATGTTTCCCCCTCCACAGACCCTTGCTTATCAGTAGTGAGTTACAGTCACATGGTTTACAACAAAGGGACCACTGCATTGCAGAGAGGAATGGACTGCCTTTTCAATAAATGGTGCTGGGTTAACTGAATGTCCACATATTTAAAAAAAAAGAGGAAAAATCTTGAATTCTTTTTTTTTTTTTTTTTTGAGACAGAGTCTGGCTCTGTTGCCCGGGCTAGAGTGCGTGGCGTCAGCCTAGCTTACAGCAACCTCAAACTCCTGGGCTCAAGCCATCCTCCTGCCTCAGCCTCCCGAGTAACTGGGACTACAGGCATGTGCCACCATGCCCAGCTAATTTTTTCTATATATATATTTTTAGTTGTCCAGATAATTTCTTTCTACTTTTTTTTTTTAGTATAGACGGGGTCTCGCTCTTGCTCAGGCTGGTCTCGAACTCCTGACCTTGAGCGATCCACCCGCCTCGGCCTCCCAGAGTGCAAAATCTTGAATTCTTGACTCTATCTCACGTCATACATAAAATTCAATTTTTGACAGACTATAGATCTAAATTAAAAAGGTAAAATAATAGAGCTTCTAGAAATAATAGGTGGTTATCTTTATAACCTGTGGGAGACAAAGATGTCTTAAACAGTACTCAAAAAAATACTAGCCTTAAAGGAAAAGACTAATAAATTAGCATTCATTAAAATAAAGAATTTCTAGTCATCAAAACGCACCATTAAGAGTATAGAAAGATATTTGCAATACTCATATCTGACAAGGATATGAATCCAGAATATGTAAGAAGCTTACAAGTCAATAAAAAATAGAAAAAAATCTTAAAACTAGATAATGCAGTTTCTTTAAGCAGGAAAAATATTCCAACTGGCCCTTTATAACAGAAGCTAGCCTAGTGCCAACAGGTATGTGAAAAGATGTCCACTTTCATTAATTATTAGGGAAATGAAAATTAAAACCACAATGAATTACTATTATACGTCTCAGCAGAATAGCTAAAATTTTGAAAGCTGAAGATACCAAATGTTGATAAGGATGTGGAGAGCTTTCATGTATTGCTGGTAGGAGGATAAACTGATATTTTTTGACACTGTGGATTAATAATGACCACATTCATAACCTATGACCCAGATGTTCCAATCCTAAGTACATTCCCAACAGAAATGTATACATATAAGAATGTTCACAGCAGCATTATTTCTAATAGCCCCAAACTGGAAACAATCCAAATACGTATCAAGAGTATAATAAGTAAAGTATGGTATATTCATGCACCGGAATACTACACAGCAATATTAAATATAACACAGGTGAATCTCACACACATAGTATCAAGAAAAACAAGCTATCACAAGAGTTTACTGTACAATTCCAATGAACAGGCACAAATAATCTGACGGAAATCAGAATAGTAGTTTCCCCTTTGAGTTGTTTTATCAACGGAAGAGGGCATGAGGGAGGCTTCTGAGTACCAGTAAGGCCTACAGTAGAGTGTTCACAGTGTAAAAATTCATCAAGCTCTACAATTGTAATGTGTGCACTTGTCTGAACGTAATACTATATTTTAAAAGTTTACTCCCAAAAATCTATTCATTCTCTCAGCTCACTGTAACATTTTACAGTGGAAATTCTTATCTCCACTGGACTTTCTGGTGTTCTCCTGTTTCCTTCCTCTGAAACTTTCGCTGATTTACTTCCTGCTATAATCCTCTAAATGTGGACTTGACCCAGAGCTCAGCACACAATTAACTGCTCTTGCTTTACATTACATGCCTTGGAGAACTTGTTCTATTTCATTCCTAATACCACTCCCAAAACGCTTGCAGAGCAGGAAGCACATAGTATCCAATGAACGCAAGTTTCTTTCTTTCTTTCTTTCTTTCTTTACCCATAAATTATGGCAATGGTTTCCTTGCACTTGGTATTTTCCACCTTCCATTCACATGTCAAACTGAACTTCCTAAAATATTCTTTTAAATGTATCATCCACTTGCTCCTAAATAATAACTCCCACAAACTACGGATACAATTTAATCTCGTAAAGCCAGCATGCAAGCCCATCACAATCCACTCACTATCTACATCTCCAGTCTTATCCCTTACTAGTCATTTACTTTCTTTAATTAGAAACTATCTAACAAAAAAAAATTTTTTTTTACCAAACCCACTGTCCAGATGTCTACTCTAATACCTTTCATCATATATTTCCGCAGTCTAGAATATATTTTCCCTTCCCCTATACCTGCCTACTTTTCATTCAAGGCCCCTATCTTACTTCAACCACTTCAGTTCATGTTTATCACCTACAATACCGACAGCTGTTATTAAATATTATCCACTTGGCACTTACTCTTGACCATCAAGTTATACGTTCATGTGTAAGACTTTAAGATCCTCACAGAAAAGGATGTTTTATACCCCTTAGATATATAAAAGCAAGTGCTTAATAAATAGTGGCAGTATGGTACTAATGATTAACCAGTACCTCTGAAGAGGTTTTTAAAAATTAAAAAAGTAGAAAGTCTCTTACCAACTTCAAACAGAACAGAATAAGTTTTTTTTCTTTATTATAACAACATTTTGGCTTGTTTAAGCTTACTTAATAAATACTGCAATCAGCTGAACACAAGTGAAGAGATTCATATTAGGAAAGCCATGGATTCTGGAAAGGGCAGTCCTTGAAAAACCAGAGTATGTCTACGTAGCACAGGCCATATAAGAAAGAAATGATTGTCAATGTGAATTGAGTATAAGTAGGTAAACTACAATTAAATAGATTATAGAGTCAGTGGCAGGCACAGTATCTTTCTTTTTACTCTATCATAAGAATAGCAAAAGGTAACCACTTGAATTAATAAGTTAACCAATGAATGATTAAATGGATGTATGTGTGGTACTAAACTTATAGAAACTTTATTAACTTGATGTCATCAATTAATACACTATGGCCCAAAATATAGGTTTGACTCTTCCCAATAGATAATTAGACATACAATGTTGCTGGTATTATATGCAATTAGAACGACTTTTTAAAATTATTCTTAGGATCCTAAAATTAGAACAATCATTTACCTAGCAGTATTTTGCACACGGGTGGTTTTGGGAATTTGTAAGTTTCTTAATAAACTTCACATAAATTTTCTAAATTGAATATCAATCATTTCTAAAATTTTTTACCAACAAGAAAAATAATAAAATGCTTAGGCCTAATTGTATAATTTTTTATTAAACTAAATAGTTTTTAATTAAAATTAGATATTATGGAAAAAAATTACATATTATGAATTTCGAAAGAGAAATTGATCATTTCTATCTTTATGTTAGGAAAAAAACTCAGTCAAATTTTCTGTGCTTTGTATTCAAATGTGTTTTTGCCAACAATAAAAAAGTAAATAATGCACCTTTACAGTATCCACCAAAGCAAATTTTTAAAATAATTACAATTACCTTCTTCATTCTCTCACCTTCAGTTATTGTTTTGCTGCCTTATGTGTGTGTGCACATGTGTGCTATTAATACCTGTTGACTGTAAGACTGGACTGCTATAAATGAAACATACAGAGAACAGCACATATAGCACACAACACAACAGAAATAGGTCAGTGCCATACCTGGGTTATTATTAACATTACTTTTGGCTGGTTTCTGAACCGGTTTGGGAAGCGCGGATTCAGTCAAAGCTTTATTAGCAACAGCTTGTTGGGCTTTCTTTATACTGCTCCCCTCGGATTCCCATGTCTGCTCGCCAAGACTCAGCTGCACTGAGAACATCTTAGAAAAACATAAACAGACAAAGAAAACATTAAGAATTTTTCAGGAAATAAAATAGACTGAGAAAAAAATAAATACACCACAGAATCAGAATTTTAGAGCTGGAGTTAACCTTAAAGATCATTTGCAACAAAATGTTATTCTACCTAATAAAGGAATTTTAAGAGATTGTATCAAATACTGTTCTGTCCTATTCAAAGGCTTAATAGCGGTTCTAAGCATACATCATTTGGGGTAGAATAAATCAAGAAGAAACCTTTCACCTAAATAGAATCACATTGTTAATGTTATTCAAATAATCCTCAGAAAAGTAGAATAAGTACAAAGGGTAAAAGAAACTGGGAAAGCGGGGAGGGAAAGGAAAAAAAAAGATAAACTGTAAGAAAAGCCAAAAGGCCCTGTCTCTGTAACACTTTCATAAAAATCTAATACCTTAAATATTATACTTAGCACAATCTAGTAAATGAGTAAGGCAATCCTATTAAATACTATATCAATATCACCAAGAAACTCTCAATCCCCACAACACTTAACCAGTCACTGCATTCTGTCCACTTTAACCTCATAAATATTTCTTAAAGTTTCCTCCTCTCTCTGCCAACAACCTTGCCCTGGATCTAACCTTTCATCATCTTTAGCTTAGATGTAATAATCTCCCAGCTGATCACTGCTAAAACTAACTTTCTAAAATTCAAATCCAATTTCATCACCCCAACCAACACTAGGTTAAAAACCTTCAAGTGTTCACATTTTAGCAGAGCACAAAGGTTCTACCCGTCCATTCTCACTTCATGTACATTCTTACTCCCTCACTCATCCTACATTCCATTTACCATTATTTCCACATGAGTCCCAAAATCCATTATTCACCTTTAAAATTTAGGACCAGGTTACATGATATGCACATAATTGGTTTCACTTCATATATTGCTTGCTATTTGGCAGGAATGGCAAGTATCAACTCCAAAATACTCATCAATCACAAAGAAACAAATGTATCTTTGCAGAGAGGAAATCCAATAGAAAATATCTAAGGTTGGTTTCATCAATAATCATACTACTTGACATCATGTGCCACCTGACATAATCCAGTGAGAAGTATGCATTAACAACTATGAGGTATTTTTGACTGAAAATGTTTAATCGCAATCTAATCACAGGGAAGCAATCAGACAGCTCTAGATTATGCGATATTCTATAAGACAAATGGTCTAGACTCTAAAAATGACAATATCATCAAAGGAAAAAAAGAAACAAAAAGGCTGGGCACATTGGCTCACACCTGTAATCCTAGCACTCTGGGAGGCCGAGGCGGGAGGATCACTTGAGCTCAGGAGTTAGAGACCAGCCTGAGCAAGAGCAGGACCCCATCTCTATTATAAATATAAAGAAATTAGCTGAACAACTAAAAATAGAAAAAATTAGCCAGGCATGGTGGCACATGCCTATAGTCCCAGCTACTCGGGAGGCTAAGGCAGGAGGATCGCTTGAGCCCAGGAGTTTGAGGTTGCTGTGAGCTAGGCTGACGTCATGGCACTCTAACCCGGGCAACAGAGTGAGACTTTGTCTCAAAAAAAAAAAAAAGAATGCAGGGAGGCTGTTATAGATTACAGGATACTAAAGCAATATGAAAAGCCATGATAAATACAATGCATGATCCTTGATTAGATTTGTAATGGGAAAAGTCAGAAGGACATTTAGAGGACAACTGAGAAAATCTAATTATGAACTATATATAATAATAGGTTTATAAAAGTTAAATTTCTGTGTGATGATAGTATTGTGGTCGTGCAGAAGAATGTCTTTAGTCCTACAAGATACATATGTAAATGGATAAGGACAAAGTGTCACGGTAGCTGAAATTTACTTTCAAACCACTCAAGGAAAAAATGTACGTCCATATAGAGGGAGCAAGAAATAAAGAAATGTGGCAGATATATTAATGATTAGCGAATCTGAAAGATATGAGTGCCTATTATATTACTCTTTCAATTTTTTTTTCCGTAAGTTTTCAATTTTTTCAAAATACAGAAGTGGAAAATATTTACCATCATTTGAAATTCAAAATGTATATATACCTATTAAAAATTAACTTTTGGTGTCCACACCTTAAAGGCCCAACTCAAAAATAAATAAATAAATAAAAATTATTAACTTTTATTCTAATCCAGTTTAAAATATATACCTATGCTATGGGGACACATGGGGCACATGGAGGGGTATAATGGACATTGGAGACCCAGAATGGGGATATTTGGGAGAGGGGTGAAGGATGAAAAATTACCTGTTGAGTACAATGTATATTATTTGGCTAATGGGTACACCAAAAGCCCAGACCACCACTACATAATTCATCCATGTAACAAAACCACTTGTACCCTTAAATCTATTGAAATAAAAAACAAAAATTAAAAATACAATAAAATATATACCTAAAACTTATCTTTAAAACATTTACTTTATTTTACAATGATTTTTCAATGACTAGCTCTTTTTTCAAACTGGTATTTAACAAAGAACTTTGCCACAAAGATGAGAAAGTTTAAAGGCTTTCTATGATATATAAAAGTTTTTTTTCCTATTTTTCTCCTATGGTGAAAGAAAAAAAAAAGCTTTTTATATGAGATGCATATACTATATATATAAAATCTCATATATACCTCATATGCTTAAAAACAGAAATACCCTGGTGAATACTGGACCTTGAGATTCCTGATAGCATTAGGAAAACATGTTTCCAAACCTGATGTATCCTAAACAACAATCACATAAATCTAATTGTGTGCTGGGTATTTCCACAAGCTCAAGAGGTATAAAGTCAAATGAAACATCACCTCTTCCACTCCTCCCCTTCCAAATCAGTTCACACTCCAAAATGTTCCATCCATTATTCTCCTAACAGTTCAGGTTTTAAAGTAATGGGATAGAAAGAAAAATATCATACTAACATAAATCAATGAGAAGTTAGAATGGCTCTAGTAGTATCAAAGTAGATTTCAGAGTAAAGACTACAACTAGTGGTAATGAAGGTCTATGGATAAAGGGACCAATTAATCAAGAAGACATAGCAATTCTAAACGTTTAGGTACCTAATAACATAGCTTCAAAATAAATGAAGCAAAATCTGAAAGAACTGCAAAAAATTCACAATTAAAGTCAGATTCAGTGCACCCCCCATAACTGATATAACAAATAAGCAAAAAGTCACCAATAATACACAGAAGACTTGAACAACACTATCAACCAACACAACCTGACTGACGCTTTCAGGACAATCCAACCAAGAAGAGCAGAATGTACATTTGTTCTCGATTTATCACAGAACATTTACCAATATAGACCATATTCTGGGCCATAAAATAAGTCTCAATAAACAAAAAAGATTCAAGTAACACAAAGTATGTTCACAGACCAAAAGAGAATAAAATTACAAACAAATAACAGAAAGATTTCTGAAAAATCCATAAATATTTGGAAATTAAATAACATATTTCTAAATAACTCACAGGCTAAAGAAAAAATCAAAAGGAAAATGAGAAAGTATTTTTGTGGTATAATATGAAATATATTTGGACTTTGTCCCTGGTTCCTATAATAGGGCTCCTAAAACCCCTGGAATTTCCCGAGTGATAGGAGTGTTTTTTGTTATTCATAAAGACTTATGGTCACACAAACTTGAGTAACTTGAGTATATGCTAATGAGGTTACTCAGGGACGGGGCCCTTAGATAGCCTCAGGATGGGGCCAGGCACCAGAAAGACCAAGTGATTAGAGGATGAGAGGGTTGTAATTTTCAGCCCCACTCGCCAAACTGGGGAGGGGCCTGAACAGCAAGCTCTGTAAGAATTCTTTTTTTTTAAGGCAAGCACAAAAATGAGGTTTATTGAGGAGAGAGAGATAGGATTACACAGCAAGAGCAACATACAGGTTTAAACAGTGGTGATACATACAACCAGACCCATTGTCGCAGCAGAGGGAGAGCAAAAGGAAGGGCACATAAAAGATCTATAAGAATTCTTTTTTTTTTGAGACAAAGAGTCTCACTCTGTTGCCCAGGCCAGAGTGCTGTGGCGTCTGCCTAGCTCACAGCAACCTCAAATTGCTGGGCTCAAGCGATCAGGGACTACAGGCACACGCCACCATGCCCAGCTAATTTTTTCTCTATATATTTTTTTAGTTGTCCAGATAATTTCTTTCTATTTTTAGTAGAGACAGGGTCTGGGTCTTGCTCAGAGCTGGTCTCGAACTCCTGACCTTGAGCAATCCACCCACCTCGGCCTCCCAGAGTGCTAGGATTACAGGCGTGAGCCACTGCGCCTGGCCTATAAGAATTCTTAAACAACGAAATTTGATGAGCTTCAGTGGCTGAACACTTGGCGATGCTAACAGGGTGGCCTATCCAGAGAGGGCGCTGAACCTCGCAGCCCCTCCCCCAATAGTTCACCCTATCCATCTCTTCATCTAGCTGTTGATCTGTATCCTTTGTAATATCTTTTATAATAAGCCAGTAAATGTTAAGTAAAATGTTTTCCTAAATTCTGTGAGCTATCTTAGGAAATTAATAAAACTCAAGGAAGGGGTCAGAGGGGCCCCTCTTTGCAGTCAATCAGTCAGAGTATGGGCGACGACCAGTAGGTGTTGACTGGTACCTTAAGTGGGGGCAATCTTGTGGGACTAGGCTCTCAATCTATGGGAACTGATACTATCCCCTGGTAGACAGCATCAGAACTGAATTCAATTATAGGACACCCAGGTGGTATCCTCCAGAGAACTAATTGGTGTGGGGGCGGAACCCACACACATCTGGTCATAGAAGTAGTCTGTGTTGAATGTAACAGTAGAAAGAAAAAAGTTTGGTTTTTTCCTTCTTAGAATTTTAAACTGAATAAAAATAGAAACAAGATCTTAGAGGACACCACTAAAAGAGTAACTAGGGAAAATTTATAGCACTAAATGCCTATATTAGAAAAGTAGTAGCCAGGCACGGTGGTGTGCACCTGTCATCCTAGTTACTCAGGAAGCTGAGGCAGAAAGATCGCTTGACGCCAGGAGTTTGAGATTGAAATGAGCTACGATGACACCACTGCACTCTAGCCTGGGCAACAGAGTGAGACCCTGTCTCCTAAAGAAAAAAAGAATCATCTCAAATAAATTACTTTCATTCTATCTGAAGAAACTAGAAAAAGAAGAGCAAATTAAATTCAATTTAAATAGAAAAAAATAATAAGATTAAAGAGACATTAACAAAATTTAAAAAACGGGGAAAAAAATCAATGAAAACAAGCTGATTCATTGCAAAGATCAATAAAATTAGTAAACCACCAGCCAGAATAATCATGAAAAATAATTAAAACACAAATTACTAATATCAGAAATGAGAGAAGTGACATAACTACAGATTCTACAAGTATTAAAAAAAAGGGAATATTTTTGAACAACTTTATGCCAATAAACTCAGCAATTTAAATTCCCTGAAAGACACAAACTACCAAAGTTTATTCAACAAGAAAAAGGTAATCTAAATAGCCCTATATATATTAAAGAAATTGAATTTGTAGTTAAAAATCTTTCCACAAAGAAAACTCCAGGCCTCGATGATTTCAATGGTAAATTCTGCCAAATATTTAAGGAAGAAATAATACCACTTTCCACAAACTCTTACCAAAAATTGAAGAAGGAACACTCCCCAACTTATTCTATGAACCCAGCATTATCTTGCTACCAAAATCAGAATAAGGTATCACTAAAGAAAACAAATCTCTAGACCAATATCCCTCATAAAAATAAATGTAAAAATTCTTTAAAAAATATATTAACAAATAGAATCCATTAGTATAGAAATGAGAGAATACATTATAACCAAGCATTTTATCCCAGGAATGCAGGGTAGGTTCTACATGTGAGAATCAATCAGTATAATTCACAATATTAAAAACAGAAAACCATATGACCATCTCAATGTAGAAGAATCATATGACAAAAATCAATGCACATTCATGTTAAAAAAACTCTTAGCAAATAACAGGTAGGAAGGAATTTCCTGAATCTGATAAATGGCACCTACCAAAAAACCTACATCTAACATCATAATTAATAGAGACAAACCGAAGGATTTCCCATAAGGTCAGGAACAAGACACAGATGTCTGTTCTCCCCATTTCTATTCAACATAGCACTGCAGGTTCCAGCCAATGTAATCAGGCAAGAGAAATAAAAGACATCCAGATTGGAAAGGAAGATTAAAAATTGTCTTTATTTCCAGAAAGCACAAAGAAACCCAAGAAAATCTTTAAAAATTGAAAATAATAAAGATACAGCATGAACACCAGTGAACTGATAAGTGAATTTAGTAAGAATACAGGATTCTGGATCGATGTATATAGAAATCAATATTTTTTATATACCAGCAATGACCAATGAGAACAATTAGAAATTAAATGTTAAAAAACAATGCCACTTACAATAGCATCAAAATGTGAAGTACTTAGTGGTAAAGATAAAAGACATGCCTGGGTGTAGTGGTTCACTCCTGTAATCCTAGCACTCTGGGAGGCCGAAGTGGGCGGATTGTTTGAGCTCAGGAGTTCAAGACCACCCTAAGCTAGAGCAAGACCCTGTCTCTACAGAAAAAATAGAAAGAAATTAGCTGGACTAAAAATATATATAGAAAAAATTAGCCAGGCATGATGGCACACGCCTATAGTCCCAGCTACTCGGGAGGCTGAGGCAGGAGGATCACTTGAGCCCAGGAGTTTGAGGTTGCTGTGAGCTAGGCTGACGCCATGGCACTCTAGCCCAGGCAACAGAGTGAGACTCTGTCTCAAAAAAAAAAAAAAAAAAAAAGATAAAAGACATCAAATACCTGTCCACTGAAAACTATAAAATATCACTGAAAGAGATTAAGGAAAACCTAAATAAATGAGATATACCTTGTTCATAGGTTGGAACATCCAATTTTTTTAAGATGTTAATTTTCCCCGAATTGAACTATAGATTCTAGACAGTGCTATTCAAAACGCCAGCAGGACTTTTTTTTATAGCAATGGACAAGCTGACTTGAAAATCTGTATTAAATGCAAAGGACACAGAACAGCCAAAAAAACTCAGAAAAAGAACAAAATTGGAGGGCTTCCACTAATAGATTTCAAAAAATATAAAGCTGCAGTAACCAAAACAGCATAGTATTGACATAAAGACAGAAAAATAGGCAGGGCACAGTTGCTCATGCCTTTAATCCTAGCACTCTGGAAGGTGGAGGCAGAAGAATTGCTTGAGCTGAAGAGTTCGAGATCAACCTGAGGAAGACTGAGACCCCATCTCTACTAAAAACAGAAAAATTAGCCAGCCATGGTAGCATGCACCTGTAGTCCCATCTACTCGGGAGGCTGAGGCAAGAGGATCTTTTGAGCCCAAGAGTTGAGGTTGCTGTGAGCTACAATGATGCCAATGCACTCTACCCCAGGCAACAGAGCGAAACTCTGTCTCAAAAAAAATTAAAAAATAGATCAACAGAACAAAACAGAGTCAGAAATAAGCACACTCGCACACACACACAGAGAGTTGATTTTTGACAAAGGTGCAAAGGCAACACAGGATAATCTCTTCAACAACTAGACATCCATATGCAAAAAAGAACGGACCTCACTAAAACCTTGCACCATAAATAAAAATTAACTCAAAATGGCTCACAGACCTAAATGTAAAACTAAACTATACACTTCTAAAAGAAAACATAAGAGAAAAAACTTTATTATGTAAGAGGCAAAGATTTTTTAGATATGATACCAAAAACAGAATCTATACAAGAGCAAATGAATTAATTTGAATTCATCAAAATTAACAACTACTGCTCTTCAACAGATACTATTAAGAAAAGGAAAAGATAAAAGAAGACACAGACTTGGAGAAAAATCTTTGTCAAGCATGTATCTAATAAAGGATTTATATCTAGAATAATGATGCTCCCTGACTTACAATGGGGTTACATCCTGATAAACCCATCACAAGTAAAAAATGCATTTACGACACCTAACCTACCAAACATCTTACTTAGTTTAGCCTAGCTTACCTTAAACATGCTCAGAAGACTTACATTAGCTTACCATTGGGACAAATCATCAAACACAAGCCTATTTTATAATAAAGTGCTAAATATCTCACAAAATGTATTGAATACTATACTGACAGTGAAAAACAGAATGGTTGTAAGGGTACTTGAAGTACATTTCTACTGAATGTGTATCACTTTTCTCACCATAATAAAGTCAAAAACTTCTAAGTCGAACCATCATAAGTTGGGGACCCTTTGGATATAAAGAGTGATGTCACAGAAGACGGAGAAGTAGGAAGCTCCAGGAATAAGTCCTTCTATTGAAACAACTATTGAGCTAGCAAAATCCATCAGAATCAACTATATCAGAAGTTTGAAATCTATCCAAATACTTGCAGTGTCCAAGGGAGTACTTGATGAAGGAAAAGACTGGTAAGTTCTGGTGAATTGTGGCATTTCACACAGTAGCTACCATCTCCCATCCCTCAGCAACAAAGCAGGCAGCCATGGGAATAGTGTTTCTGGTGTGGTTTGCTGGTATCAGGTTGTATAATAAAGACGCTGCCCTCCTGGAATTGGGGGATTGTGTTTCAAATAGGCTGACAGCTCACTGAGGGACTAGCAGATGAGCTGGCCATTGTTTTGACCCCTGAAGGTTGAAGTGGTTTTCTGGCAGTTTCTGTCAAAGAGTTTGAAGAGATAGACCTCGTTTTTTCTTTTCTCTCTTCCTACTGGATCTAGCCATTCAAGGAAGTCTGTCAGGCCAGAGGCTATCCACAGAGATAACATAACTGAGACCACACACAAGGAATATATAGTCTATTATGAACTAAATCTGCAGTCCCCAATCCCAGGCTTCAGACCAGTATCAGTCTGTGGCCTGTTAGGAACTGGGCCACACAGCAGGGTGTATGTAGCCAGGAGCATCTGTATTTACAGTCCCTCCCCATTGCTCCAATCACCACCTCAGCTCCCCCTCCTCCTGTCAGATCAGCTGTTGGCATTAGATTCTCATAGGAGCGCGAACCCTACTGTAAACTATGCACATGACGGATCTAGGTTGCATGCTCCTTATGAGAATCTAATGCCTGCTGATCTGAGGGGGAACTGAGGAAGCGATGCTGGCATTGGGGAGCAGCTGCAAATACAGATTATCATTAGCAGAGAGGTCTGACTGCACAACAAATGTAATGTGCTTGAATCATCCGAAAACTATCCCCCATCGCAACCCCCCACCCCCGTCTGTGGAAAAATTGTCTTCCATGAAACCGGTCTCTGATGCCAAAAAGGTTGGGGACTGTTGAACAAAAATGTTTGTATCCCCCTAAAATTCGTATGTTGAAGCCCTAACCCCCAATGTGATGGTATTTGGGAGGCAGGATCTTTAGGAAGTAATTAGATTTAGATGAGGTCATGAAGGTGAGGCCCCTCATGATGATCATGGTCTGTGGGGATTAGTTCTTATAAGGAGAACACAGGAAGATGGCATCTGCAAGCCAGAAAGAGGACCCCTATCAGAAACTGAATGAGCTGGTACTCAAACTGTAGGATTCGCCAGCCTCCAGAACTATAAAAAATAAATTTCTGTTGTTTAAGCCATTTAGTCAAGGATTTTTCTTATAGGAGCCTGAGCTTACTAAGACATGGTGTTTGCAAAAATAGTTTGTAAGACTCACTAAATACTTGGATGACTACATCTTTCAACAAGAAGCATCAGCAATCCCTGGAGTAGGGGAAGAATCTCATTTCCAGTTACCACACTAAAATATTCAAAATATCCACTTCTCAACAACAACAAAAAAATCACAAAGCATACAAAGAAATAGAAAAATATGGCCCATTCAAAGGAAAAAAATTGATAGAAAATATCCCTGAGGAAGCCCAAACATTGGAGATACAAGACAAAGACTTTAAATTAACTGTCTTAAGTAAGTCCAAAGAATGAAGGAAAGCACTGACAAAGAACTAAAGGAAATAATGGATGAAAATGTAGCAAATATCAATAAAGAGATAGAAATTATAAAAAGGAACAAAATAGAAATTCTAGAGCTGAAAGGACAACAGCCAAAATAAAAAATTCACTAGAGGAGTTCAACAGCGGATTAGAACAGGTAGAAGAATCAGTGAACCTGAAGACGGGGCAATTGAAATTACAGTCTAAGTACCAGAAAGAAAAAAGAGTAAAGAAAAATGACAAACAGAGCCTAAGGGACCTATGAGACACTGTGAAGTGTACAAATACACCCATTATGGAAGTCCCACAAGGAAGAGACAAGGAAAAAGAAACAAAAAATATTTGAAGAAATAATGCCTGAAAACTTCCCAAATTTGATGAGAGCTATGAATCTATACTTCCAAGAATCTCAACAAACTCCAAATAGAATAAAAGCAAAGAGAGCCACAGCAAGACACATGATGATCAACCAGTGAAAGACAAAGAAATCTTGACAGTAGCAAGAGAGAAGCAACTCATTAAATTTAAGGAATCTTCAATGAGACTGACAGCAGATTTCTCACCGGAAACCACAGAGGCTGGAAGGCAGGGGGTTCAGTCTTAAAAGGCTGAACCAAAATAAAATTGTCAACCAAGAATTTTATATCTAGTAAAACCATTTTCAAAAATGGAAGAGAAACTAAGGCATTTCAAGATAACCAAAAGCTAAGGGAGGCTGTTGCTAGTAAACTTGCTCTACTAGAAATGCTAAAAAGAGTCCTGTGGGCTAAAATGAAAGGACAGTAGGTGGTCACTCAAAGCTATATAAAGAAATAAAGATATCTGGTAAGGGTAAATACATAGATAAATATAAAATCTAGTATTGTATTGTTGGTTTGCAACTCCTTTTGTTTTCTATGATTTAAAAGACAACTGCAAAAAATAGTAATTATAAATTATGTTAATGGACATAAAATTATAAAGATGTAACCTGTGGCAGTAACGACATAAAAGGGGTTGGCAAATACAGTTGAAAAGGAGAAGTTAATGTACACTACTGAAGTTAAGTCAGTATTAATTCAAACTAAGTTGGTGTAAATAGTACATTAACTATAATTCCCATGGTAATCACTAAAAAAGAACAGAGTTTTCAAAATTGTATGCTAGAAAAAACTGATCAAACACAAAAGAAGGCAATATTAGAGGAATTAAAGAATCAAAAAAAGAAGAAAGAAAACAAATAGTAAAATGGCAGAAGTCTATGTTTCTTTATTAGCAATCATTTTAAATGTAAATTCGTCAATTAAAGACAGAGGTTGGCAGAATTTTAAAAATATATTGCCCAGGCTGGGCGCGGTGACGCACGCCTGTAATCCTAGCACTCTGGGAGGTCGCACGAAACAAGGGGATTGTTTGAGCTCAGAAGTTCGAGACCAGCATGAGCAAGAGTGAGACCCCGTCTCTACTAAAAAAAAAAAAAATAGGAAGAAATTAGCTGGACAACTAAAAATATATAGAAAAAAATAGCCGGGCATGGTAGCACATGCCTGTAGTCCCCACTACTCGTGAGGCAGGAGGATAGCTTGAGCCCAGCAGTTTGAGGTTGCTGTCAGCTAGGCTGACATCACGGCACTCTAGCCCAGGCAACAGAGTAAGACTCTGTCTCAAAAAAAAAAAAAAAGTGTGTGTGTATATATATATATATATATATATATGTGTGTATGAGTCTTGTGTATATATATATAGCCCAACTATATGTTGTTTACAAAAGACCCACTTTAAACCCAAAGATACAAATGGGTTGGAAGTGAAAGGACAGGGAAAAAAATATTCCATGTAAATAGTAGAGAAAAGAGAGCTGTAGTCAGTCTACAAATAAAAGACAAAACAGATTTAAGTAAATAATGATTATAAAAGACAAAGAACATTATTATTGATAAAAGGCCAATACATCAAGAAGATAAAGCAATTATAATCACATATGCACCAAACAACAGAATATATAAAGAATCCTCAGAATTGAACAATAAGAAAACAAACAACACAATTAAAAAATAATGGGCAAATGATCTGAACAGACACTTTAATATAAATTGATGACAAGCACACAAAAAGATGGTCAACATTATCAGTCATTAGGGAAATACAAATTAAAACCACAAAAGGGCTGCACATGGTGGCTCATCCCAGTAATCCCAGCACTTTGAGAGACTGAGGCAGGAGGATCACTTGAGCCCAGGAGGTCAAGATCAGCCAGAACAACACAGCAAGA
The DNA here is from genome assembly GCA_963575035.1 of Avahi laniger. Lineage (NCBI taxonomy): Eukaryota > Metazoa > Chordata > Mammalia > Primates > Indriidae > Avahi > Avahi laniger. The sequence goes on along the minus strand of CAUYSK010040405.1, from coordinate 16,680 downwards.
CCTTGTCTCTACAAAAAATAAAAAAATTAGTCATATGTGGTGGCACACACCTGTACTCCCAGCTACTTGGGAGGCTGAGCCAGGGGAAGCCTGGGAGTTTGTGGTTTGCAATGAGCTACGATGATGCCACTGCACTGTAGCTTGGGCAATAGAGCAAGAATCAATCTCAAAAAAAAAAAAAAAAAAAAAAACCCACAATGAGATACCACAAAATACCTATTAGAATGGCTAAAATTATAAAGACTAACCATATCACCTGTAGGCAAGTGGGAAGAGAAACTAGAATTTTCATACACTGCTGATGGGAATATAAAATGGTACAATCACTTTTGAAAAAGGTTTGGCAGTATCTTAAAAAGTTAAACATACACGGCTATATATGTTCGTGCCACTCCTGTTATGACGAAAGAAATAAAGAAAATAGAGAAAAAGAAAAGGAAATATGTGTCCATACAAAGACTTGTACACAGATATTCAAAGTAGCTTTCCTGTAACCTCAAAAAGGCTAAAAACAAAATATCCATCAACAGATGAATGGTGCAAAAAAAAAAAACAAAACTGCACTAAATCTACACTGTTTACTACTACTCAGCAATAAAAAGGAAGTATTGATACATGCAAAACATTAAGCATACTTAAAATATTAATAACTATGCTAAGTGAAAGAAGTTTGGTAAGAATACATATCATATGATTATACTTATATAAAGTTCCAGAAAATGTAAACTAATCTACAGTCAGAGAAGGCAGATCAGTAGCTGCCTGGGGTCTCAGGTACAAAGAGAGATGGATTACAAAGAGGCATAAGGAATCTTTGTGGGACAATGCAAATGTTTGTTATTTTTTTCACAAAGACATAAAATGGAGCAGAAACAGTACTTTTGGTATGGGTTTAAATTTTGAAAGAAATCAGTTTGCACTGCTACAGAAAAGTTTCTCCCATCTTTTTATTTATATTCTTTCTTACAACTTTCTCCTAAACTTCCTTTCATTATCCACTTATTCCTTTATCCCATACTTCCACTGGAAGTATACAGAAAAAGAAAACGGTGATTTTAATCTTGCCTGAGAATGATGTACTCAAGAGACACACTCTACAACTCAAAATCTCTAGTCTGGCCTGACCATATTCATCCAATTGATGAAATCCAAGATGCCAAAAATTTTATAGAACAAATGACTCCATCTCTCCAACAAATCAATGTCAAAGCAAAGAGGGGATGGAGACAAAGTAAGCATTAGTAAATAAAAAAGACCTAAGAGACATAACCATCAAATGTAATACGTGATTCTTATTTGAATCCTATTTCAACAAATAAAATGTAAAAAGACATCTCTGAGTCAACAAAGAAAAGGTGAACATAGACCCCATGTTACATAATATTCAGGCTTATTAATCTACTGGTCATAATGTTGGTGTATTGGGTAGTTTCTTTTTTTTTAAGGTCTTTATCATCAGTGAGAGATGCATACCAAAGCACTTACAGGTAAATAGACACAATCCTTTTTAAAACTTCAGGTGAAAAAAGCGAGTAGGGGGTGATAAATTATCTTGGTAAAATATTGATAATAGTGGAGTTCTATTTTTGCATCTGTTTCAAATTTTTCATAACTTAAAAAATAAAAATCTGGAGAAGTTGTTGGTGGGCCTCATAATAAATGTTATGAGACTGAGAGAATAACAGCATGATATGCATCTTATTTTTTACTCCCAGTGAAAGAAATGTACCTGTCACACAGTAAATACTCAATAAACATTTTACTAAGGATTAAGTCCTATATACTACCAACAAGCAATGATATAATTATTTGAGTAACTCCATCATCAACATAATGCTTAAGAATTTACAATCACTCCATTATACCACACCATCAGATATTATATTTCTCAATTTACAGATGAGAAAATTGAGGACTTTAAATTAGTTGTTCAAGGCCACACAAGCTGGGCCATGTAATGCAAAGATCAAGCTGGGCAAATTTAGCAAAGAATTTTGCTTAAAAGATTATTTAATTACAAGGCCACTGGATAATACTGCCTCCCTCAGTGATATCTATTCCAAAGTAAACCATCTCAGAGTGCCAGCACTAGTGCAGCTTTCTTAACACTTAATCATGCCTATCGACAACTTACCAAAATAGGAAAATAATGGAAAAGAAGGAAATGTTTTATTATTCATGGCTCTCTTCCTTACACTCTAAATCATAACAGCTTTCTTTTAAGACTTGAGAAAATCAAAACAATCTGTAGAAAAAATAAAGAACAGGTACCTAGGAAATACGGCAATGTTATAACTACTTATATTAATATAAATTATACTAACTTGCTTCAGAGTTCAATTAAAAAGTGGCAGGAAAAAGCTGGGAGTGGTGGCTCACGCCTGTAATCCCAGCACTCTGGGAGGCTGAGGCAGAAGGATTGCTTGAGTTCAGGAGTTCAAGATCAGCCCAAGGAAGAATGAGACCCTGTCTCTACTAAAAATAGAAAGAAATTGGCCAAACAACCAAAAATAGAAAAAATTAGCCAGACGTGGTGGCGCGTGTCTGTAGTCCCAGCTACCTGGGAGGCTGAGGCAGGAAGATCACTTGAAGCCAGGAGTCTGAGGTTGCTGTGAGCTAGGCTGATGCTATCGCACAATACTCAGGGCAACAGAGTGAGACTCTGTCTCAAAAGATAAAAATAAAATTAAAATTAAAAAAATAAAATAAAATAAATGTTATGTCTGACTTAAAGCCACTGGTAGACACATATGAATACAAATGACTTTGCTTTTCACAAAAGGGATCCAGACTTAGCCAATCAATATTAATATGAATTATGCTAATTAATATTACTTAGACCCCTAAATATCATCTTTCATTCAAGAACATGCCAATTATTCTAATTTTTTTTTTAAAATGAGCTACAGGCTAAATGAGGTAATCTATGACCAAAGCACCCAGATCAATAGGCACAGGTTAGCAAATGGGATCTCCAAATCTCCCCAAAACTTAAAGGAATCCTGGGACTATCTAGAAATAAGAAGAGGTCCACCGTAGTCCACTTTCACCACAATAAATCTGTTCAGCCTTTGAAACCCTGGTAATGAGAGAAAGAGATAGACATAAAGTCAGTTCACAAGCCCCTCCAAAAATTACAATGGATTCCTAAAGAATATTAGGGCAATTCAAATTCCTCCTGGATTCTCCAGAATTTTCCCAGGTTGCCTGGCCTTCCTTTACCAAACATGGGGGATAGGAGTGGTGTCACCAACTGTTAAGAGTACCTACCTCTTCCCTTCTAGGGTGACAGCAACACCACCCTGGACTAAAACCTGAATATCTATGAGCATTCAGGAGGCACTTCAGAACTAAGATCAATTAGTCTAGCTAAAATACCAGAGTCAGGAAGACACTGCCCATACTATTTCTACTCCTGCAGAACTAGAACTCAATTCTGGGATAAACAGTGCTCCTCAGCGGAAATGTAAGTTGATGGAGCTCTTTGAGATTCGGAATGCTTTCAATGAATGCTTAAAAACACACTCTTTCTCTTGATTATAACTTAAGATTTAGGCCAAGATCTTAAAAGCAAACATGGGAAAAGCATCATACTTATTTTGTCTTTTAGTGTATATGCTGAATCCTTATAACACATCCTAGTTTGCTGATTTTTATTTGTACATGAATACATAAAAAGTATTCTTTCACTTCACAATGTCTTCACTTTTAACCTAGAACAATGTCAAAAAAATTTAACAGGAAAAACTATTTTGAAATACCAAAAATCCTACTGCCAAAATAGCAATCACTAAGTAAATCATTATCAAAGTAGTAGAATAACTAAAGAGGAGTCCTCAAATAAAATGATTAATAGATATATACTACTAGATGCACATTTTTGAAAATAGAAAAAGACCAATAAAATTATCAAATATTTTTCTTCTTAAATCTATCTCCCCTTAATATTCATAACAATGGAAAAGATTTGGATAGCAGAGTTGCTTCAAATAAAATTTTTCCTTGTTCATTATTTTTGAAGTCTCTTTAGAGAATAAATTTAGTTGTTTTTCCAGATACACTGTTTTTTATCTATCCATTATTTTTGAAGTTACAGCAAAGAACCTTTAGCCCCTTTTCTTTTGTCTTTCAGCAAAGCTTACACATTTATATATCCACACATAGAGATAACTCAATTTTTCATTCATTCACTCATTCAACAAATATTAATACTTACTGTGTGCCTAACACTTTTTTTTGAGACAGAGTCTTGCTTTGTCACCTGGGCTAGAGTGCTGTGACATCAGCCTAGCTCACAACCCCAAAGTCCTGGGCTCAAGCAATTCTCCTGCCTCAGCCTTCCAAGTAGCTGGGATTACAGGCACATGTCACCACGCCCAGCTAATTTTTTTTTTTAATAGAGACGGGGTCTTGCTCTAGCTCAGGCTGGTCTTGAACTCCTGAGCTCAAGGGTTCCTCCCACCTTGGCCTCCCAGAGTGCTAGGATTACAGACGTGAGCCACCATGCCCGGCCCCCAACAAATACTTTTACAGTGCCTACTATGTGCTCCATTCTCGCGCTGGGGATATGGCTACCCTCATAGAGTTTACATTATATTTGAGGGAGACAAACAATAAAATAACTTATAGTAATTTATAATTTATAGTGCTAAGTCCTACTGAGAAAAATAAAGTGTGTGTGTGTGACAGAAATCAGGAATTCAATTTCAGATGTGCTCCGTTTGAGATATCTACATGATACCCAAGTAGAGATGAAGCAGGCAGTTAAATACACAATTCTAGAGTACAGGGAAGAGCTCGGAGCTGAAAATGTAAATTTCAGCATTATTACCATGCATATGTTATTTAAACCTATGAGATTGTATGAGACCACTAAGGGAGTAAGTCAAGAGAGTGAGAAGAGGTCCAAGGTCTCAATACCAGGGGTCTGGGAAACAAGGGGGGTGGGGGGGCAGAAAGCAAAAGAAATTTTTAAAATGTGGTTAGTGAGATTAATTGGAAAAGCAGTGAGCAGTGTCTTGGAAGCCAAATGAATGAAGTATTTCAACAAGGTTCAGAGATCACCTGTATCAAATACAGCTGATAAGCCAAGTAACATTAGTACTGACAATTGATAGTACTGACAACTAATCATTAAACAAGGAGGTAGCTGGTGATCTTCATTAGGCCAGGTTTTTTTTTTTTAATAGACCAGTTTCAAATGGTGGGAGTGGTAGGAACAATATCCCGAATAAAAGGAAAATGAAAGAATTGGAAACAGCTAGTACAGACAACTCTTTTAAGGAGTTTTGTTGCAAAGCAAAGAAGAAATGAGGTTATAAACTGCAGGACAAAGTAGAGCCAAGAAATTTTCTTTTAAGATGGGAAAAAATAATAGCATGTCTCTGTGCTGATGGGAATGATCTATTCAAAGGAGAAATTGATGACAAAGAAAGGAAGAGGAGGGGTGAAGAAGGCAGAGGAAGCAAAGCTAGAGAAATGGCCTTGAATAGGTGTAAAGAAAGGAGTTGGGCTCTCAGGGAGTTCATCCATAATTCAGAAGGGAAGGCAGAGTCCAGATTTGGGACTGAGATTATGCCAAGCAAGTATCCTACCAAAAGAGGCAACATAGCTAATGGTACAAACATACAAGGCATGTAGAATTTAAGCTGGTTAATGAGCTGCATGAGGACTGAGGGAAGTGAGGAATAGTAAAAAAAACAAAGTGGATCTGCAGTATGAAGGACTGTTTAAGTCAAATTAGAGGGAATGAACTAGAAAGTTAGGGGGCAAGTGTCAGAAAAAGATGAATACTTGGAAATAAAATTATGCAGTTACTGGTAATGATAAAGTCGAGAATGTGATAACAAGAATGAGTGGCTGAAAGAGAGTGGAGGACAAGATCAATGGAGAAGTTCAAAGAACTGAAAGGTCAGCATGTTGGAACAATCATCTATGTAGACATTAAAATTACCAAAAATTAAAACAGGAGGAATGTTGAAAAAGTGAAATTGAGCCATGAGAAATCTGATGGAATCACCCAGAAGTCAGTAAATGACAGCCATGAGGGGGCATGTGGGAAATTAGTCTGATAACATGAAATTCTTGAAGGATTACCTCAAGAAAGAATACCCGGAATTGGCAATGAGGAGCAAAGAGGACATATACTAAAGGAACCAGGAAATGTAGAAGAGTAAAATATCCCTGAATAAACTCAATCTAGCACAAAATGTAAAAACCAACATATATTATTGCCCTGCAACACAGTAACGACTACAACTGAGAACTACAGGTCCCACTGGAGGCCCAGAGGGATCAGAGAAGGTTTCACAGAATTTTAGAAGACACAATGTGGGAGTTAAGTGTTCAAAAATGAATAAGGGCAAAGGAATTTAAGGTAGAAAGACACTACAACTTAGGCAATGGCAGAAAAATGTGAAAAGAACATGAAACATTCTGAGAAATACAAACAGTTCAACATAATTAAGGACAGAAAGAGACAGGATATATGGCTGGACAGGTAGACAAAGGCCACAACTATTTTCTCTGCTAATGCAAGAAAATAAGAGATGTTATGAACAAATTAAATTGTTGCCCATAAATCTTTTACTTTATAAAAGCCACTAACAGTGAACAAAATTGATGCACTGTAGTTTCATCTTATTTTCCTTACTTTGAGGGAGATGCTAGAAAACAACCCAATAGTCAGTTGCTTTATGGAGATTAACCAACCCTTAGAGAACAAAAGCTTCCACATTGAATACAAAATTTATGAGCATTATTACAATCCCCAACGTCCAAGATTTACAATTTGCCACAGAAAATTATACACAACTAAGACTTTTTAAACAGATCAGTAGAGCTCAAATATTAATGCAGTAGTTGTAGATTTCTTTGTAACATGTATATAGCAAACATATATATAAATAACTATATATAAATAAAAATTGCTTTCCATTTAAAAAGAACAATATTATAAGTGAATGCACAAATAATAATAATACTGGTATAAACAGCTTTTATAAATGAAGAATCTTAGAATTAAACATCACATTGGAAAAGATGTCTCACTGAGTAACTGTTGGTATGTTTGCTCTGTCTCCATTTTTACTTTAGCAGCTGTGATTTAATGGAAAGTGCACTGTACCTGGGAGCCAAAGAACACATATTCAAGTATTGGCACTGGCACTTAAGAACTACTAAGCAAGTTACTTAATTTTTCTGTGCCTGAGTTTAATTTACAAAATTGAAATCGAACATCTATATCTTATGTAGTTTTATTAAGGCTTGTATGAAGTACTTATCTGAAAAAGTTTTGTAAGTCAAAACGAGCTATAAAATAGTTTAGCTATAAACTTCAAAATATTAACGTAGAGCTAAAAGCCTTCAGAAAGCCATCCACTGAATCCCCACTCCAAAAAATAAAGCGCAATTAAAATCTGAGATGATAAATCTGTTAGTTTGATAAGCATGTCTCACCACCTCTCTCATAACCTTACCTTCGAATGAGCAGGCCCTCTTTCATTCAGAAGTTTATACTGGGGTTGGACTCTATTGAAACGGGCTAACTCATTTACCAGACACATTGGAGTTTTCTCTTTTGGGGTTGCCATTTTATCTTGGAGAGCTGTAAATAAAAAGGCTATAAAGTTTTTGTGAAGAATGACTTTACGAAATGGAAGAAAAACTAGTTTTGACTTTTATAGACTAAAGTCAGATTGTATATTTGGAATTATTTTCATGAATTTTGTATTTAAAAAAATTCAAATCATCTAACGTCTTCCATTACATGCAACATAAATATGTATCACATTTTAAACGATAATTTTTTCCTAGTACCTAAGTTGCTCTCTATACAAAAATATGGTAGTATGCTTAAAGATTTTAAAATAATGTAAGATTTAATAACTTTTATCTTATAAACTCTCCTTTCCTCCTAAAAAAATTTACTAGAAACATGTCTCCTGATTATTATTACAATAAAACTAAATTTTGTCTACCTTTTTTATCCTTTCATCTTAATTTTTTTGGGAAATCAAGTCCTAATTTTAAGTATTAGCTCTTCCAACTACTATTTTTTGGTAACCCTAAGCAAATTAAACTTCCTTTTCTGTTTTTTTTTTTTGAAAGAAATTTTTAAAGAAGAAACAATAATTTAACAAATGCTCCATGTACCTAAAACCCAGAATTTGTTAACATTTTCCATGCTTGATTTAACTCTTACTTTATAAAAAAACAAAGCAGTATTCCATTCCAGTTAAGTTCCCTTTATTTTTTCTAGAGTCTACCACTACATGAATTTAAGATATATCCCTTTAGAATATTTTTAAATACACTTATATGCATACATGCATATTCATAAAAAAATACATGGTCTTAATATACGTGGTTTTGTATTCACATAAATAGTATTATAATAAACATATTCTCACAATTTACTTTCTTCATTCTTCAGTAGGTTTTCAACATTTAATAACTTATATTGATCCGGTACATTACTTTCAATTGCTACAGATTTTTCTATTACAATATCATACCAGTTTTTCAGTCTACTCCTCTACTGAGAGACATTTAAGTTGTTTCTAATTCTTCACTCTTACAAGGAAGAACAGGCTACCAAATAGCTCTCAGAATGACTGTACCAAATGATCTTCCCCTGGAATTACCATTTCTCTTCAAACTTGAAAACATGGAATATAACTAGTTATTTAATTTTTGATAGTTTGACATGTGATAAATGGAATCCCACTATTGTTTTTGGGGTATTTTTCCCACTATTATTAATTTATATTCCCAGATTACTAGGTAAGGCAAACCATCTTCTCTTATGCTACAGATAATTTGGATTTCCTTTTCTGTGAACTGCTTCGGTCATTTTTTTAAATTAATTATGTGTTATAGTAGTTATCAATCTTTTCTTTTATAGTTTGTGCTTTTTATGTCTTTTTTAGGAAATCCTTCCCTAATCTTCAAGGTCTTAATGATTTTATTCAAACTCACTGAACCTTCTATTCTGTAAAATGAGGGTAATAAACCTATCCTACTTAACTTCCAAGGTTGTTGTGAGGTTAAGATTTTTAAATGCATGGTATGGTTTTCTAAACTGTATCACAAATATATTATTACAGCTTTAGAATATTTTTCTAATAATATATTATTTTAGCCTATATTTTTTCTTCATCTCATAGACACATTTAACTTCTTTTTAATTGTTCTTTCATCTCCCATTAATCAATGCCAAAAGATATTTTAAAATCTAAGCATAAAACATGCAAGTGGATTACTTCCTGCTCAGTTAAACTATAGTCACAATGAATTCATTCATTCCAAAATGAATGGAAATAGCTGGTTTTAGGAACTTCATCTACAAACTTTTTATGTCAAGTTTAATGTTGAAAATAATATTCTTTTAAATTTCTAATACTCTTAACAGGCCTAATAATTTGGTACAATGGCTTGACCATTATGATTAAGCAACTATGTTATAAGAGAACTACATAAATGCTTGACAAGGCATAAGTAAAAAGAAAGAGAATCTAAGCAACCAATTGTAGGACCAATACAGCTAACAGTTGATTCTACAATTAAGCCATTATGAGTGGCTTGCAAACCCCCAAAAAACTAGTAATTATTACTTTTGAGGACAGTACAAAAAAGACAAAAGTCAAGAGAAGTTTGAAGAAACCTGCATTTTGGTTATTCTATTGTCTATATGCAAATAAACATTTTATAAAAGGTGCCGTTCAATTCAGAAAATCAGTCATCATAGAAAACATAAGGTGACTTGAGGCTACAATTAATTTTGGTTCCTGCATACCACAGCATGAAACACTCAAGTGCAACAGTTAGCACAGCTAATTTAATATCTAAAAGCAAAAGCAGCATGATAATTTGTTTCAAATGAGAAAATATTAAAGTATGATAAAAATCAGCTAATTTTGCCTAACACTGAAATAGCATTTATACTGCTACTATGCAGTTTTCACAATCCAGTAATGCTATATATTCATCTATTAACAATGCAAAAAATATTAGGAGCATAGCAAGCATAATTTGAAAATTTTATAGTATGAAAGTTTTAATAGGATAGGTTTTAAACATATTAAAAAGTGATTTAAATGGTTTGTTTATAGTTCTGTGAACCTTGTTTAGTAGGAAAACCTGATCTAAATTCTTTAAAGGAAGTGTTAACTAATAACATGGTATAAAACTTTTATTCCATTAATCTTGATTTTCTGCTTCATAAAAGTAACATGAAGCCAATAAACCATTTGAATGTCTGACTGAAGTTTTGGTGTGAGAGGTGTGTATAAGATGCCATTCTGATGAAGCTTCATAATTAATATCCAAATGTTTAAAGTTGATAAATTAGAAAATGGTCATAGTTGTGTTTTATTTTATAAAATGATTAAAACTTTATTTAAAATAGCTGTTCCTTTCTTTGATCAGAAATCTTATTAGTATTAACTACTTGACAGAACTCAGTGATACAGCAATAATTTTTAAATTAAAACAAAATCTGGATAGAGTATCTACAAAAAACAAACCGGTCTATAAAATTTGAGATACACATAATTTATATACAATTTTTTAGAAAAGTGAACTGTACAAAAACTGAGAAATACATATAATGTTACGTAGGTATACATTTTCAAGAGACCTATGAATGTCATCACTAAAGATATTTTGATATAGGCTTAAAGACAATTTGGTGGCCAGAATAGAAGTCTACTTAGAAGGAAATAAAATTAATGATAATGGATTTCACAATCATAGTCTTAACTCTGCCATTTTGGGAAAGTAATTACCAGATGATGGTTAAGAGCCTGTTTTAGGTATCTCTGGAATTTACTAATATCTATGTGACCTTGAGAAAGTACTTAAATCTCACTTTCCCATAGTGTAAAATAGAGGTTAATAGTTGTTTTTAGCTAGGTACAGTGGTTCACGCCCGTAATCAGAGCACTCTGGGAGGAAAAGGTGGGAGGACTGCTTGCAGCCAGAAGTTGGAGACCAGCCTGAGCAAGGGTGAAACTCTGTCTGTACAAAAAATAGAAAAATCAGGCGGGCACAGTGGCACACGCCTGTAGTCCCAGCTAGGGGGGAGGTTGAGGCAGGAAGATCACTTGAGCCCAGGAGTTTAAGGTTGCAGTGACCTATGATCACACCACTGCACTCTAGCAAGGGCAACAGAATGAGATCCTATCTCAAAAAAAAAAAGTTTTTAATCTCACTGAGTAATTGTGTCGATTGAATGTGAAGATATAACACACTGTTAACGATGATTAAGAATCCATTACTGGCTGGACGCGGTGGCTCACGCCTGTAATCCTAGTTCTCTGGGAGGCCAAGGCAGGCGGATTGTTTGAGCTGAGGAGTTCGAAACCAGCCTGAGCAAGAGCGAGACCCCGTCTCTACCAAAAATAGAAAGAAATTAATTGGAGAACTAAAAATATATAGAAAAAACTAGCCGAGCATGGTGGCGCATGCCTGTAGTCCCAGCTACTGGGGAGGCTGAGGCAGGAGGATCGCTTGAGCCCAGGAGTTTGAGGTTGCTGTGAGCTAAGATGACGCCACAGCACTCTAGCCCAGGGAACACAGTGAGACTCTGTCTCAAAAAAAAAAAAAAAAAAAGAATCCATTACTGTGATTATAAACAATTATTTGCTAAAACATACTATCATTAAATATTAAAAGTGATATCATTTTATAAACTCTTTTCAGAGAGTTTTGGCTAAGTGAAAATATTCTGAGTTAAAATGTTCTGTCAGGGTAAGCTGATTTTATTCATACAAGTATATTTCTTTAGTATCCTGTGAAAGTATGTATTTGTTGTTATTTTTTCCATTTGACTTATTATAACTCCATAAGTTTGTTTCTGCTGAAAAATTCCTAAATGTGATATAAATTACAATATTTCTCATATGTGTGTTAAGGAATATTCTATCCTGGTTGATAGGAAATTTGATTACATGTAACTCACAGCTTTGATAAGTAACACTGTTAAAATAAAGATATTTGTAATAACAGTATCTACATATCTGACAAAACATTATGTTTTTGTTAGATATAATATACTCCAATTTTAGATATACTCTATTTTTATATCTTTATCACATGTCCTGGACTCTCTGGGACTTGAATCTTCAAACTATAGCAAAATTATGTAGCACACAGTTTTCAATGAATGGGGAAAATCTGTCACCAAAGGAGCACACAGTCTGATAGAAGAAACAGACACATGCAATAAACAAACACAATAAAATTACAGTATAAGTGCTATAATAAGGCTGTTACTAAAAGCTACAAAAACTCCTTAAGCAAAGCAGGTATGGAAAGACAGGTTTTAAGAGGTGGTGATCAGATAAAGTAGGAATTCATTAAGGTCAGAAGGGAAGATGAGAGAAAAACAGTCCAAGCTTTTCAGAGAGCACAACACAGGAGAAAACACATAAAACACATAACATTCTAGCACACGCAACTAGACTACTGGCAGAATGTAGAACGCATGGGAGAAAACAGCAGAAAAAACTATGTGACCCGAATTCACTACAACACCAAAAGTTTCCTAAACCAGAACTTAGAAAGTAGCTGCATTGCAGGCAGAGCTGTTGCTAGTAAAGTCATATTCTACCTCATCTGGCAAGGCAAACTGCTCCACAGAATCCAGTTCCATCCCTAGTCCCAGAAATTATTTGGACACAGTTTCTATGTCTCTTTCCTGCCTCCCCTTTCCCTATTCTCTGCTATTGTAGGGAATCATCCTAAGTCCCCAAGTAAAATAAAAAGAAAGAAAAAAGTCAAAAGAACAAGGGAAGCTTTCATGGGCTCTTGCCTTCTAGAAGAAATGTGACTATCTGTCCACAGTTATAACTAAAACAAACCTTGTATCTTCAAATTAGACCCTGTCCAAGCAAAATCACCAATGAACTACCCAGGCGTCAAACTGCTCTATCATAACTGCTAGGAAAAAATTTAACCTACTATCTCACATAAACACAAAAATAAATTTCAGAAGTATTAAAAAGCAAAATACAAAAACATCACAAAAACACAAGAAAACTTGGCTAAACGTGTCATAGTCCTATAACAGAGAAGGCCTTTCTAGATAAGGAAAGAAACCTAGAAGCCATAAAGGGAAAAAATGACAGTTAACATAAAAATGTAAAACTTCAGTTAAGCGAAACATACCATTAATGGCACTAATAAAGTCTATAAGCTGGGGTAGAAATACTTGCAACATGTGAAGACAATATGTTAACATCCATAGGATATGAAGATAATACAAATCAATTCTTTAAAGGCCAATAGCAAAAATGCAACTGTACACAAAATTAATTCACATAATTTATTGAGTAAACATCTGTTCAAAATATTAAAGAAATAAAAATTCAAATTCCGGTGAGCTACAATCTAAAGATTTTCTTTAAATGATCATATATAAGTATTGGCAAGAATGTGCAGAAATCGGTGCAAATTCTATTGGTGCAAACAAAAATTAGTACAAACTTTTTGATGGGCAACACTGATTGAAGTTTCAACTGTGCCTATCTTTAGAACAGCCATTCTACATCTAGATACTCATACTATAAGCAAGCTAAATATTTGTCCATCACTAAAGGCTTAGTTAAATAAACTACATGGACTATGCAGCTTTAAAAAGAGAAAGAGGTGTAGTGCTTATGTACTGACATGGGAAAACGCTGTAAAATACTGAATGAAAAAAGTTACAGCAGCTTATTGTCTGATCGTATTTTTATCTTCTTTAAATCAAATGTGCATGTACTAAAGGAGAAGCGGATTTGGGAGGGATTCTCACTTTTTCCTTTGAATTACTATATTTTCTTACATGTACAGAATGCACAACTTTTACATTTAAAAATTATTTTACAAAGCCATACAGAAAGAAGGAAATGGGTCACAGTATAAAGGTTATAAACTCTAATTGCTATTGTTTTGACAGTGCCATCATGGTTCTGAAAAAGAGAAAAAAGATGCTCAAGGATCTGATTCAAAGTAGGCCATGTCATGGCCACAATCTTCAACTTTTCCAACAAAGTCATCTTGAGATTTAAACACTGCAAAAACATAGCGTGCCCTTACCAACATTTAGTATGGTCCAACTTCTTAACTTCAATCATTCTAGAAAGTATATAATGGTGTCTTACTGTGGTTTTAATTTGCATTTCGCAAATGATTAATGATGTTCAACATCTTTTCATTTGCTTATATGCCAACCGTACATCTCCTGCAGTGAAGTGTCTATCCAAATATTTTACCCATCTTTAATTGGTGTATTTCTTTCCTTACTGCTGAATTTGAAGAGTTCTCTATATATCCTAGATAAAAGTTATTGATCAGATATATGCTTGGCAAACATTTTCTCCCAATCTATGGCTTCTCTCTTCATTCTCTTACCAGTGTCTTTTGAAAACAGATTTTAATTTTGATAATGTCTAATTTATCAGTTTGTTCTTTTACAGATTGTCCTTTTGATGTTGTATCTAAGAAAGCATTACCTAACAGAGGTCTCAAAAATTTCCTCCTATGTTTTCTTACAGAAGCATTACAGTGTTAGGTTTTACATTTAAGTCCATAAGCCATTTTGAGTTAATTTTTGTATATGGTGCAAGGTATAGATCCAAGTTCATTTTTCTGTATATCAATATCCAAATGTTCAGCACCATTGTGGAAAAGGCTACAATTCTTCCACTGTGTTGCCATTATGGCTTTGTCAAAAACTCAGTTATCTATACATAAGTGTATTCATTTCTGGATTACCTATTTTGTTTCGTTGAATTACCTATTTTTATGCCAATACTATTTTTACTATAGCTTTATAATTCTTGAAATTAGGTAGTGTTAGCTCTCCACATTATTCTTTTTCATAGTTGTTTTGGCTACTCTAAGCTCTTGAATTTTCATATAAATTTTAGAATCACCTTGTCCATTTCCACCAAAAAAGCCTGCAAAGACTGGAGAATAATTCTCTTGAAACTATAGATTAATTTGGCGGAAATCAACATTTTAATAGAGTTGAGTCTTCCAACACAGGAACAGGATATACAGTCAACTCTCATTATTAACATGCTATGTCAGTTGAGTTCAGCGGCTCACATCTGTAATCCTAGCACTTTGTGAAGCCAACGCAGGAGAATCGCTTGAGGCCAGGAGTTCAAGACCAGCCTGGGCAACAAAGTGAGACCCCATCACTACAAAAAATTTTAAAAATAAAATAAAAATAAATAAGATGATATATAGTGATAGTAAGATGAATTAGCAAATACTGGACCACTGCTCCCAGGGGAAATATAGGGTTAGGTTGCTGTAAGCCTCTGGTCACATTTTGTCAACTGATCAATACATAACCTTGTTTTGTGTATGTTTCTGTTTAAAGACCCTATTTAATATATATTATCAATATGTTTTGTTGATTCATTAACATTAAACTCAGGTCCAGCAGCACTGTAACTCCTAACTGAATGAAGATTATCTAAGACATGTATTTTCTCTGTAAGGCACATTGGAACCTCCTTGTACTTAGAAACACCATATGGCACCTTAAGCACTATGCTTGGGGGCCATTTTAAACAGGGGAATGACCAAGAAAAAGCACGAACATGCAAAATATGTGGCACTAAATAAACCAAGAAGGGCCACTTGCTTACAATATGAAAGTTGAAACAAGAAAGTAGAGTGTCACTGCCTTGTTCAATCTCAGTTGGGAATGTGTGCCTTGGGTGACTCTATTTTTTGCCCCCCTTCAAGTATCCTCAAATGACCACAAAAGTGTCACAAGTATTGATTTTGGAGTTACAGAAAAATTTTAGTGAGTAGGCTAATTTGCAAATAAAGAATCCATAAATAATGAGGATCAACTGTATCTCTCAAACTATTTAAGTATCCTTTAATTTCTTGCAGCGATATTTTGTAGTTCTCATTTTTCTTTCAACGTATTTTGTTAGACTTATCCCTAAGTATTTCATAATTCTGATGCTACAGAAAATAGCATTCATTTTAATTTCTGTTCCTTGCTAATGTACAGAAACACAATTGATCTTTGTATACTGCTCTTATATCCTGCAACGTTCTACACACATTCATTAGTTCTAGTAGAATTACTTCAGATTTTCTACAGAGAGAATCCAGTCACCTGTGAATTATTTCTTCCTTTCCAATCTGAACGCCACACTTATTTCCTCCTCTTGCCTGATGATGGCACTCGCTAGAACCTTCAGGGCAATCCTGAACAGAGCTGGTGAAAGTGAGCATCTCTGTCTTGTTTCTAATTTTTTTAAAAAAAATTAGAAATTTTTTTTAGTAAATTTCTCTCCCAGAGAGCTAGGATTACTAAATTTTTTAGTAATCCTAGCTCTCTGGGAGGCCAAGGAGGGTGGATCGTTCTGAGCTCAGGAGTTTGAAACCAGCCTGAGCAAGAGCAAGACCTCGTCTCTACCAAAAATAGAAAGAAATTAATTGGACAGCTAAAAATATATACAGAAAAAATTAGCCGGGCATGGTGGCACATGCCTGTAGTCCCAGCTACTTGGGAGGCTGAGACAGTAGGATCGCTTGAGCCCAGGAGTCTGAGGTTGCTGTGAGCTAGGCTGACGCCACGGCACTCGCCCCAGGCAAGAGAGTGAGACTCTGTCTCAAAAAAAAAAAAGTGTTCGGTTTTTCACCAGTAACTACAATGTCAGA